>CABFWO010004918.1:0-56153 GCA_902155825.1 Timema genevievae
GTGCACCTAAGTTGAACGTGACTCTCATGTTTTGTATATAATCCTCCTTTCAGAGATTGTTTAGAGCAATCTTCTCTATTGCATTCGGGCTGAGAATAAATACCCATATGGTCTACACATAATCCATACTTATAAACGTGTTTAGAACAATGTTTTTCAACGTATTTCCTTTGGTAGGAAATACACCCTTGTGCAATTAATGATATTTCTTTCTCAACTGGATCCGAACATTCTTCAATATTATGGTTCCATTGTAAAGAATGTCCATCCTGTAACACACAATATAATTTACACTTTTTTAAGACTTTTTTTTAAAAATAAGTTTTGATTAATACTAAAATTTCGAGAGCCCCAAACTTTAAAAGAAGCTAAGATTCAAAATTGAGACATTTATATGTTTGTCAAATTAGAGTTTATTTGCGTGGGGATGATTCTGTGAGGTAATGTTTGTCTAACTATAAGAGACTTGTAATTTACTCTTCTCCATACTTGCCCGGGTGATAGCTTAGAAGTGTATAATTAGTAATGTAAAAATATTAATACGCTTGTAATTTAAATGATAATGTTTCAATGCACAATTACAAATTTAATATTAATTTTATTTCAAGAAGCCGATTTAATTTTTTTTTTCCTTCAAATTTAACTTTGCTTTCTTAAATTGATAATTGAGAGTTTCCTGAATCACTCTATTGAGTATTGTAGCCAAGATAGAACTAAAGCCGTAATATTAAGGATTTTAAAAAGCCGTAATATTAAGGATTTTAAAAAGCCGAAATATTGGCGGTGCTGGGCACTCCTGAAATTTTTTTTGGGGGGTGGGGGGGTTTAGAGGGGGGCTTAGTATACAAAGCAAAAGTGTGATGTGTGTGTGTGTTTAAACAGAGAATTCAAGAGGAACCTACATTCACAACTGACGATAAAATAATATTTTGCCTTGATTTGTTAAAACATTTAAGTTTTATGTTGCTATTATTGCTTCATAAAGACGCTCAATATATTTACTCATGAGTGAGCTACGATCAAGGTTTTTCGATGTTTCATTTCATGAATATTCCATTACAATGTGAATAAGTGCGTTTGCTAACTGGTAAATTAACATGGTCGGCAAAATTATGTATGTGTGTGTGTGTATATATATATATACATATATATAAATAAATAAATATATATATATATATATATATATATATAGTGTTTATACAAGAAAATACAGGCATGTTAAATTAGTTGTGATGACTTGTTACTGATATTTTCTGAAAATTTTATCTGTAATCCTTATTTTTATTACTGTGTATATTTTCTAGATTTTTATGAATATTTCTTCAGTTTAAAGTTTCTAGTTGGATGCATTTTTAATAGATTTTAAATCCTGAAAATCTACAGCCTACTTATGAGCGTAGCAGTATTAGATTTTAAATTTTTTTAAATGAAGATGAAAAGTTGTAATTAAATTCCAGGACATCCTTGACAGTTATTCAGCAACTGTTGATATCATCATGTGAAGAAAATTAGATTCTATGAGCAATGTTTTATTTATTTTGACAAAATAAAAGTTCAAAAACAATGACCTTTTCTTGTGTTCCTTAAATTCGCACCTTGATGTGTGTATGCAAGTAAGTGTGATTAAGGTATTCTTTAAATTTTTTGTATCTATCCATTCAACAGAAGATAAGGTTAATTTAACAATGTTTTTAATGAACATTAGATACAGACTTGATTATGATAAATGGTCTTTTTATTAAACCTTTTTTTGCATTTTTTTTTTTAAGTCTTGGGAACTAATATTTCCTGCTTTAGTTTCAGGATAGGCTCAAAGACGAGTTTTTTTTTAGAAAGGAATATACATATCTATATACATACAGGTAGTCCTCGTTATAAGCGGTAGATGTTTTCCGGCAAAGTGCCGCGTTAAGTGAAACCGCGTATAACAGGGACTATTTATAGCCTAGCGCGGTAGCGGCAAATAGAACATCATACAGCTTAGTATGTATTGATATTGATGAAGTAGGCTTACAGTACTGTATATGTTAAAAAGGATTTCAGTAATTAAAACAAGCGGTTTTGTTATTCAAATTAATTTTATTATATTGATGATATACACAACCAAATCAGTATTGTACATATGAGTTTACAGTACTGTATGTACAGTAGTTTTTTCCAAATTAAAATTACTGTAAAATATTAGTACACAGACATGTATTAAACAAATTATGTTTTTTACTACCTTTAAGATTATTACTCGTGGCCAACATTTTCTGTAGACTCCGAAAAGCTTGTTTCCAGTTCATTTGACACAGAGGATTTTAACTTCGAGTTATATAGTTCACGGCAGCACTTTATAACGTGTTCAACTTCTCTTTTGACTTTTCTACTTCTTGTTTCATCAGGATCATTGTTTTCAAAGTAGCTTATGGCATTATTGATCATTTGGAAAGCCTCTGACATCCCTTTACCGGTTAACACTTTAACACATTTAGGTTCTTCATCTTCCTCGGACACTTCCACACAATTTTCATCTTCCATGGACAGCAGATCATCTTCTTCTTGTGTCTGTAGAAGCGCAGAAACATATTCCTCGTCAACATCAGTGAATCCAACTTGGTGAGTCAAGTTTACAATTTCTTTGGTCGTTTGAGATTGAAACCTGTTACTCAAAAGGGAGAGATACAAATACCAACAAAATAAGTTCAAAGGGGAAGCGCCAAAACTCAAACAGGAATAATAGGCGTGAGCAGTGTGAGTAATTTGCTTAGGATAATTCTGGGACGTCATATGTCTCCAGAGTACGCAGCTCATCCCTAATAGTGGGAAAAAGAAACACGGTCTACCTCCAAAAAATCTCAAGAACAACTAATATCAATATATTTAATGAAGATATGCCTAAATAAGTGTAATTGATTATACCTAAGGATAACGTGATTAAAAACTAGCATTAAAAGATTTCAAGTCCCAAAATACTGTTTTATTCAAATTTATATCAACTAGTAACAACATATATAAAACGTAGGAAACATCGAGAATATTACTCAATGTATTAATAAACAATGGTGAACTGCACTTTCAGTTTTAAAGACCACAAAATGTATTATTTAAGAGCTTCCCATTATACTGGATACGCGACTAGCCTTGTATATAAACAATTGAAACAAAAATAACATTATTTAAAGTGTATTTTTTTTTTGTTATGCTTACACAAGAAGTTAATTGATATTATAGGCCACAACCATCCCATCACATAATTACCCTCTCATTACTCTAATTCCAAGCCGTGTCCAAGAGTAAAGTCTATCTATTACCAACGGTCTTTTATATGGTATGCAAATTCGTCGAGCTCGTAACACGGATCACAGGGGGGGGGGGTGTGCATGGCAACGAGCACATTCTTTTTTTTTTCGAGAAGAACACTGGATGGAACTGGACACTTCTAATTGGTCGTTGGGGTCGGCGCTGAGCAAGGCGGCGACCTCTCGAATCTCTAATCGGGGCCGGCAGTTATTGGCGTAATGGTTACGAGACTGGACGTGTTGTTTTGTTAGTGTTGACGATGTATATATTGAATTGTCCTTTTTTACACCCTGTTCAAACAGTGAAGTGTCAGTCCTTTCCAATATTTATCTATGATTTCAAGAGCCATCTTAATGTTGAAATGTTTCCAGAAATCTTTAATTGAAAGCTGTTAATTAGCATCACATGAGTTTATGAGTCGTGAGAGTGTCTCCTTAAGGTAGTTGTCTTTGAACGCTGAAATTACGCCTTGGTGCAATGAGGACGGAGTGTTAGGAGGAAGAAACACAACCTTGATGTTTTCATTCGCCTCACATATTCCTGAGGGATTGCTCGACACATTATCCACAAGAATCAAATCCTTAAAATCAATGTTTTCCTTTTCAGAGTAGCATTTTAGATTGTCTTGAAGATGTTGTGAAAAATAATTATAAAATATTTTTCCCGTCATTCAACCTTTCTTACTAGATTTCCAAACTACTGGCAGTTTACTTTTATTGCAACCTTTAAGTGCTCGTGGGTTTTCCGAGTGATAAATCGTCAATGGTTTTAATTGGCAATCCCCAGAGGCCTTGCCCCCAAAAAGAAATGTTCAACAGTCTTTGGCAGCTTTGAAACCAGGTGAATATTTTTCTTCAATAGAAATAAAAGTTTTGCTTGGCATTCTTTTCCAAAATAGGCCAGTCTCGTCTAAATTAAAAACTTGCTTTGCCATAAAATCACCTTCTGCAATAATATTTTTAAATCTAGTTTCTCTGAATTCATCAGCTCCTTCATTATCTGCAGAAGCAACCTCACCCGTAACTTTTAATCTGAAAAGTGTTGCGAGTCTTAAAACGGTTGAGCCAAACTCTACTAGCGTTAAATGTTGGTGGATTTTCATTATCTTGTGTTAATTCTGCATAAAGAGTTTTAGCTTTTTCTTGAACGATTGCCAAAGAAATAGGTGCATTCTAATGGTTGTGATGTTCAATCCAGGTAGAAAAAAGCTTTTCCATTTTTTCTATTGCATCTGATCTCGATGTAGCTACTCTTGCAACACTTAAATTCGTACAAGATTCAACACTTTTACGAATTGCGTCTGCGTTCGATCAAATCATTCTTATAGACAACCCTGGAAGACCCATTACTCGCTGAATATCAACAACATGTTTACCTTTATCGATATGTTTTAAAACTTCCAGTTTAATCTCCAGTGAAAGATAATTTCTCGCACTTTTTTTAGTATTCGCACTTGAATGTTCCTTGCGTTTTAGTGACATTTTCAATAACTTGACAACAACACTAAATGAAATGTCACACCACTCAATAAGACGCCTTCAGGAAATACACTTGCTAAACTAGGTATGTACGTACACAGCACAGAGCTACTGACAGCGATCAATAGCTCGCGGTGACTAAGTTGTAAAATTAATAGACAAACCCAGACAATGACAGAGCGTGGGAGCACTGACCTTGAGGAGAGACCAAGATGACAAACAGCGCAGCGCGCCTCTTCAATACAAACTAACTGTACACTCCAACACAATCACTGCTTTGGCGCAACTAAGCTCAAATACAAAACCTTTCAAGGACCTTTTCTATTTTTTTCAAAAACCACGTAGACGCGAAATCACGTATAACGGGGACTGCCTGTAATTATGAGAAGGTTTATACATCTTGTGTACTACACACTCCAAGTTATGAAATTAGATGAATCTTACAGGCACCTTAGACTCTAAGTAGCCTGTAAAATTCATCTAATTGTCCTGGACTTGGCCACACTAACAAAATAATCATTATTCCTAATGCTTATCGAAAAGGTTTACATTGACCTGATGCTCGTTCCTGAACGATGGAAAGCGAATGAAAAAAAAATATTCAGATTTTCTTTGAGAAAACACATTAATAAGATAAAATAACAATTATTTTTACCATGTTACGCTCTTCTACTTACAATTTCCCAAATCCTCGAAAAGGTAGCCTAAAATTTTAATGTCTTTTTAAAATATTCCAAACTTTCACTATGAAGGAATTTTTTTGACTTTGTTAGGTTTTCCAGTTTGTACCAATCCACATAGATGATTCCCAAGGCTACTATTAATACATGATATTTACAATCATATAATATTGTTTGTGAATATCATGTACACTTAACTACACTTAATTTATTCTGCACCTCCATCAAAGACTCTGTTTTAAAATATGAGTGAAGAATGACCCTGGCACAGGACGAATCCTAGATAGCTCAGTGGTTAGAGCATTGGTGTAAAAGGTCCCGGGTTCGATTCCCATGTCCAGGTGTCATTTTTCAATTTTCAGAATATAACTCTTTTATGGTGCACTTATATCGACCACGACTTTCATGTTTGGTAGATAATACTCCTTTCTGATCTTGTTTAGAACAATCTTTTATATTACACTCTGAATGAGGATAAATACCCACATGTGATACACATGGTCCATATTTATTAACGTATTTAGAACAATGTTTTTCAACGCATTTCCTTTGGTAGGAACTACATTCTTGTGCAATAAATGACTTATCTTTCCCAACTTGCTCCAAACATTCTTCAATATTAGGTTTCCATTGCAAAGAATTTTCATCCTGCAAAATAGAATATCCACTTTTTTAAAGCTTGTTAAAATAAGGGTCTATAAATAACCTGATTTAAGCTCTAACTCTTAGTGGAAGTTTGTGTTCAAACTCTTAGAGATTTATGTGTTTGTCAAATAAAGTATATTGTTTAAGTCTAGTTCTGTGATGTATTGTTTATTTGGTAATAGTGATTCATAATTTATTCTTCTCCATACTTATCTGGATGTTGTTTGTTGAATGTACAATTGTCAAGGTAAAAATATTATTACCATAGCCATTTCGAAGAAAATTTCCTAAGCCATTATGCATTAGCGTAATTAGTACATATGCTTATAACACAGTAAGATGGGATGATAAAAAAGTTTTAAAATAAAAGTATTTATTTATTTAACACCACATCTTACTATCAGTTCGTATTATAGGCTTAAGTACTAATTATACTAATGTGTTAGGAATTGGAAAGGTTGAATTTAGAGGAAGTGAACCTTCATGTGTGTGGCGGAATAGTGGAAAACCATTTAGGGAAAACAACCCTCAGTTCACCAGACCGAGATTTAAACTTCGATCTACCTGTCCTCGGCAGTCTAGCTCAACACAAAACTAGCGCGTCAGCTAACTACACCACCGAGGCGGGTTGTATAGAGTAATTATGCTATATTGTAATATATGTGAAAAAGTAGGTCTAAGACAAATACAAATTAATTTCTCATTCTTAAATATTGATAACTTCATTTTATTGGCAATGGCTTAATTTTAGGAAAGTGGCAGTTTTTGATCATAGCAGCGCTCTCCAGCTGGTCGATCTCACAGCAATTTTGAGTCGAGTGTGTAAAAAAAACTACATTATTAAAAGTCGATTTTTGAACCAATATACCAAGTACTTTCAATTGATATTTGAGTGTGACTAAAATAACCTTGATCTGTTGTAATCGGTAATGTAGTGGGAGATTTTTTTTTTTAATATGAAAGTGTAGATTTTCAAATTCTATATTTTTTTCTCCTATAAAGGTGGGGGTACAAATATTTGAACAAAAATTGAATTTAAGGGATAGTTATTTTAAGATGTAGACTATAAAAAAATACATAATAAGTGGACAAACGGGTGAATGTGTGACCTTTGATTAAGTTGATAAGTCAATCAAGGCCCAAAATATCGGCTGACCCCTGGTCTATAATATAACAGGGAGTTGCTTTACAGGGCACCTACCTTGTTAACGCCACACCACTAGAGCTGATCTGGGGAGTAAAGGCAAGGCACTTTTTTAGCAAAACTTTTTTTTTTGGTCAAAATGGTTTAATTTTCTTCACGTTATGATATCAACAGTTGTTAAAGCTCTCTAATAAATATAAGGAGGAGGGGGTCTAACAATAAACTTTTTAAATAAAAAGTTATCGTAATCGTTATCATAATCGTAGTCGTCGTAATCGTTTAGTTTTATTTTTTTATTTTTTTTTTATTTTTATAATTTTTTTAATTTTTATTATTTTTTAATTTTTAATTTTTTAATTTTTTATCATCATCATCATCATCATCATCATCATCATCATCACCGCGTCTTACTACCCGTTGGGGTTGTACGCAGCTGTCTCTTCTTGTTACATTCGACCACCGAATCGGGTAATTAAAAAAAAATAGAGTTATAATAATACTTACTAGTGGCTTGGACTATCATCATTATAACAAAGCTAGCAACCAGAGCCCATATCATTAATTTACCACGTTATGTGAATACTATCAGAACGATAAGGGATAAGGTATAAAATTGATCAAAGGATATTTGGGTATTTCAAGGGATATTTCGGCTTTGGTTTGGAGACTAACATTAAAAATCACGATTCCTTCTTTTACCCACTATAACACTTAAAATTTCAATTCTGTTTATTCAGCATTTGAACATTAGGTCCAACCAGGGACAATATGTATGAATCGTAGTAAAGGCAGCCAACATTAGGTCTGCCATATTGATCTAAGACATTACCAGCATTATGCACGTACAGTAGCGCGCCGATTAACCGAATGTCAATTATCCGTAACGTCAATCAACCGAACGGCTGTTTTAAATAATGTAACATGGGAAATGAAAGCAATGCGAGACTTAAAATAGCCCAAGCGGCGTCGCTGTGCAATGCCCTTGGGCACTACGCTGGGTCACGCCGATCATCTGATACGCGCCACTACACTTCTTGAATACTTTTCTTGATACTGTTAATAGCCATCTTACCACGTTTACTTCAGAAAGAAACTTTGTCAAGAATTTTTTATATGTAATATAGTAATTAATTATGGTATGCTATATTATAGGACTACTATGTATCAAGTTGAAAAATTTAATAATAAAAATATGTTTCGCAATGTTTATTGTATTTTGATTGCCATAGTTGTCTCCTATATTGTTTTATGATTATTCTTAGCGTTATTGAAGATATAAAACTGAAATTTGGTTTTGTGTTTGATTAACCAAACTACCCTTGGTCCCCATTAGTTCGGATAATTGAGCATCCTGTATTTGTATCCTGTATTTGTATCAATTCATTCTCCATATTTTATATATAAATTGATCCACTTGAAATTGATGACTCAGTCATAGAGTTCATTTACCCACAAGTCAATTTATATTCTTTCTTAACTAATGGTTAAAAGTGCCTAATGAACAGTGCACAATTTGTAAGGAAAACACAACGGCTCGTAATGAAACATAGTGATCAAAGTCTTACTTAATTCAATGGTATTTTATTGATAGAGACTGTATAATAACCTCTTTGTAATACTATACAAGGTTACAAAAAAATACTTCGCAAAAGACCACATCGTAAAGCAACGTGTATTAATCTGTTGTCAAAAAAATAAATAATAAAAGGTATGTAATATGGGACTCTAAATAAAATGAACGAGACTCTTAACAAATCGTGACTTCTAGCTAGCTCGATAGATATTGTGTTCTTACCTGCATAAACCTCCTCGATGGGCCGGGAGTTAATCAATCACCAGTTGTTCTCCAGGACGACATCTAACATTGTTGTCATACTTATTATGACATAAGATTTAAAAAAATACATACAACAATGAGAATAGACGAGTTTTTGCGTTTGACTTGGTTACAGTCTGGTATCAAGGGTAATCCACCTAGTGATTCTGACCAAGTTGAAGTGGGAAAACGATTTTGAGATGTTTTTCTTTAACAAAATGGTGGTTGGAGTGGAGTAGATCTAACAGCTGGTAGGTGAATTTATGTAATCCTACTACATGTACTACAAATCGACAGAAAAAGAGATATTTAATTTTATTCTTAGTTAGATTTATGCTTATTTTGACTATTCTTAATATTTACACAACATGTCAAGCTAAACATATCTTCCCAGAAATAACTTTAAGAAAACATGAGATACGTATGTAATATTAAATATTAAATAGTCCTAGTCAACAGTTTTTAGTTACTTTCTTACTGTCATGTATTTCTAGAAAGTAATTGCTGTCCATTTTAATTTACAAAAACCTAAAATCCATTAACTAAGAAGTTATACTTGTTTAACTCTACCATAAGAAATGACATTGTTTTTAAATTGTCACATAAATTCTCGGCTCTTTGGCTGTGACCATACTCTTTAGTCTGGTCAGGAAAAGTTTTACCGAACCGAGCTCTGGTACTGTCTTGGTCATAAACATTTCGTTAACATCGATACCAGGTTAGCCGTGAAATCAGTCTGATCGTAAACATCGATAGCAGGTCAACCACAAAAACTCGCCTAATAATGAGAAAGCAAATAAGAAATGTATTACCAAAAACAACAATAATTGATAAAAAGATGGTTAATTATTAATGTGCATATTATTTCTCTTTAAAATAAAATATGTCCTCCTTAATGAGTACTAAAATACAATTTTATTATTGACCATTATTTTTTTGATATAGAACAAATATTGTCACCTGTTTCTCGGGATGGCTTTACTTAAATAATCCCTTCCAGAAATATATAAAGTTCATGATTAGGTATGAGAGAGAAAAAATAAATGAAATAAAAAAATAAAAGAGTTCATAATACCTCTTTTTCTCGATTCCAATTCTTAAGTTCAATCTCGATTTTTTGATTCTGGATTTTGATTCTTGAACATTTCCCATTTCGTTATTTTTCCGACCTTATATATAAACACATTTATTCAACTTCATAGCAAAGATAAAACACTAAAAGTACAACACGTATTTTCACATAGTAGGTTAACTAAATGAACCAAATATACAGAAATTAATAGCAAATAAACTAGTATAGAAATAATCGAGGGATTTTTACATTTAGCTTAGTGTCCCATACTTTCAGTGAGAGCTAGGAATCAGAAGTATCGAGAATTGTTATATTAAGTTTGATTATTGATTATTTCTATACCAGTAAGAATAGAGGGTATCGAGTTATCCAAGATTAAATTTTGACATCCTTAGAAACAATATAATTATTTAAATTTAGTATTATGACATAATAGATATGAAAAAGTATGTATGGCTGGGAGTGTCTTTCACTTATTGGTAGCCTAAAAGAGAATGAGTCATCAATATTAAATAAAAGTCTAAATTCAGCTGAAATTAAAATTCACATCGAAAGATATCATGATTTTAGACCCAAAAATGATATTTAGCGAGTCTTGATGATGTAGGATGTGAAAGATGAAAAGAAGAAATTCCTGGATTCATTGCGTAATTTTGTCAAAAATGATGGTGAACATGTACTTGTTTATTAATTTGTAGACATCTTGAAATTTAAGATGAAAATATACAACCGATTTGCCCAGGCCAGACATCAATCCTGGGGCTTTCAATTATTGTAAAACAGTTTTTAGTTACTTTCTTACTGTCATGTATTTCTAGAAAGTAATTGCTGTCCATTTTAATTTACAAAAACCTAAAATCCATTAACTAAGAAGTTATACTTGTTTAACTCTACCATAAGAAATGACATTGTTTTTAAATTGTCACATAAATTCTCGGCTCTTTGGCTGTGACCATACTCTTTAGTCTGGTCAGGAAAAGTTTTACCGAACCGAGCTCTGGTACTGTCTTGGTCATAAACATTTCGTTAACATCGATACCAGGTTAGCCGTGAAATCAGTCTGATCGTAAACATCGATAGCAGGTCAACCACAAAAACTCGCCTAATAATGAGAAAGCAAATAAGAAATGTATTACCAAAAACAACAATAATTGATAAAAAGATGGTTAATTATTAATGTGCATATTATTTCTCTTTAAAATAAAATATGTCCTCCTTAATGAGTACTAAAATACAATTTTATTATTGACCATTATTTTTTTGATATAGAACAAATATTGTCACCTGTTTCTCGGGATGGCTTTACTTAAATAATCCCTTCCAGAAATATATAAAGTTCATGATTAGGTATGAGAGAGAAAAAATAAATGAAATAAAAAAATAAAAGAGTTCATAATACCTCTTTTTCTCGATTCCAATTCTTAAGTTCAATCTCGATTTTTTGATTCTGGATTTTGATTCTTGAACATTTCCCATTTCGTTATTTTTCCGACCTTATATATAAACACATTTATTCAACTTCATAGCAAAGATAAAACACTAAAAGTACAACACGTATTTTCACATAGTAGGTTAACTAAATGAACCAAATATACAGAAATTAATAGCAAATAAACTAGTATAGAAATAATCGAGGGATTTTTACATTTAGCTTAGTGTCCCATACTTTCAGTGAGAGCTAGGAATCAGAAGTATCGAGAATTGTTATATTAAGTTTGATTATTGATTATTTCTATACCAGTAAGAATAGAGGGTATCGAGTTATCCAAGATTAAATTTTGACATCCTTAGAAACAATATAATTATTTAAATTTAGTATTATGACATAATAGATATGAAAAAGTATGTATGGCTGGGAGTGTCTTTCACTTATTGGTAGCCTAAAAGAGAATGAGTCATCAATATTAAATAAAAGTCTAAATTCAGCTGAAATTAAAATTCACATCGAAAGATATCATGATTTTAGACCCAAAAATGATATTTAGCGAGTCTTGATGATGTAGGATGTGAAAGATGAAAAGAAGAAATTCCTGGATTCATTGCGTAATTTTGTCAAAAATGATGGTGAACATGTACTTGTTTATTAATTTGTAGACATCTTGAAATTTAAGATGAAAATATACAACCGATTTGCCCAGGCCAGACATCAATCCTGGGGCTTTCAATTATTGTACTTCAAGATCGTTGATGGGCAGATTAACCCACTTGTATTCTTTTTTCTTGAGGAAAGAAAACCAACTTCTTTCCTTTTCGTGAACGCGAACAAACATGGAGGGAGACCTCGATTTCAAATTAAAATGATTCTAAAACGTAGTTCCAAATCAGGTAGTGAGAAACAGAGAATAGTATGAAGGTTTAAATTTATAATAAACGTATTAAAGTCCGAGAAATAAAACCTACGATAAATAAACAAATGTTCTACATGTAAGAATGTTTAAATCGAGCGGTAATTCAAAGTCGTTAAAAAGTTCCGTCTCTCACCATAAGATGTCAGTAGCTGCCGCGACAACTTACATTTTCTTTTTAAACCCGTTGAACGCTCTTCGTAATACGGCCGACGAATACAAGTGCCGTGAACATCTCTTTGGAAACTATTACATTTCTAGGTAAATATTGTTCTTTAATCTGTTTCTATATAATTTTCGTGTGTTATTATTATTATTATTTATTTATGAATAAATAATAATAACAATAAATAATGTCTTGTGTTATTGAATTCCATAAAAGAGCCGACGTAAATACACTACAAGAAAATAAAACGGTTAAAATTAAATACTAAAAACACACGTCTTTGTGGTGCACAGCCAACCTTACTTTAAATTTACAGGAATAATATATTTAAACTCAGTTATTGGTTACAACGTTTGTTTTGAAACATGAAAAAACCTCAGTCTATTAGTGCATTACTATTAATTAAATCAAATTTCATTTTTTCTTTTAATTAATTTCATGAAAAATACAATTATAACTCTTCTATAACAGAATCAAAAATGTAATGTTTCTCCTTTATTTTCAATCATATGGACAATCAACGTTATTGATGATAAAACAAATAATATTTATTAATAACAGACATGTATCCAATTCAGTGACTGTATGGTCTAAGGCGCTACTCTCGTAATAGACTAGATTGCCAATAACAAGGGGATCATGGTTCGGTCCTAGCCAGGTTACTGCGTAGGGATTTTCTTAAAAAAAATTATACTTTTTCTCCGTGCAAATGAAGGTACACTTCCTTTAAACTCAATCTTCCTAATTCCTAAACCGCAAGTGTGTAAACCAATGGGTAGATCTAATAAGAAAAAAAGTGTCGCTTCTACAAAAAAAATTTAACACTAATAAAGAAGCTAATTCACGTCTGCTCTGTCCTTGGCGTTTAATTGGCTAAAGTCTCTCCTCACATTCTCAATGGCTGATACAAGTGCTGTCTATGCGCAAGTCTAATCAGAGCACATAAAAAAGTTAATGTTAAACTAATTAAATGCACTATTCACTATGTAGTGATTATAAATGCTATCGTTGAAAATAATAAGTTTCAACTTCTTGGACATGCTGAGTTATGTACGAGCACTTTTAGGAGTGCAATAATATACATTCTGGCTAAGTAAGGACAGGCATATCGAGTAAGTTTCAAATATAATCATCTCAAAGACAATCCATGACCAATGATTATATCTTTGTATTTTATAAAAGGCTAAAGCTTAAGAAATAAGTCAAAGTTGTGCAGGAAATCATTGGGTTAAGCTTTGTTTTCTAAGATTTAAGCTTCAAAATTCAAAGATAAAACAATTATTAAAGTTTAAATTAACGCCTTTATGAGGCAATATGGACAACCAAGATCACTTTTTAATAGCGTTATTTAATATCACCTCACAATAAGGTAGAGTGTCGATAATTCATATTAATTGGGGGTCGACCCAGTCCAGATTATCGATTTGTCCGGATTTTTGACCATACAGTACTTATACCAAAAGTAAAAAATCAATAAAAAAAATCATATATTGGATACTTACGAAAACTCCGTGTTAAGGTAGAATCATTTTCACTTTATCCAAACAACTTTTATTTATTTATTTATTTAGTACTGTGTCTTACTACCCGTTCAGGTTATAAGCTTAAGTACCAATTACGCTAATGAGTGAGGAATGGGGAAGGTTGAATTTAGAGGAAGGGAACACGAATTTGCGTGGAGGGAAAGTGGAAAACGATGTAGGAAAACCCCACCCTCAGTTCACCTGACCAAGATTCGAAACTTGATTTCCTCTTTTTCGGCAGCCTAGCTCAACACAAAACTAGAGCGTAAGCTAACTACACCACCAAGGCGGCTTTTAAACAACTAACTTATCCATTGTATTTTTGTTGCTAAATATCACAAATTATGAAGGCATATAATAAAACAAAAATCTATCATTGGAAAAGTCCATGTTTTTTCTGAACAAGAAAGGGTTGAGGTGCATTTTTTTGTTGGTATCCATTTCTCTGATGTTGATACAACTGTAGCTATATTTATGAATAGTATTTTTTCTTGGTAATCCAGATTATCGACGATCCAAATTTTTTATGTTTGAATTATCGATGCTCTAGTGTACTGTTATGCATGAATTTCGGCATGCCCTACTCACCGTTGTAACTGTGAGTCATAGTAAAGACGAGCACTCTACGTCAAAATACATCAAGGGGCTGTACCTAGTTCTACTTTTGAGTAGATATTATTATGATTACAGGAATGCCAACTTATAAGAGAAATATTGCAATATTTAAAAACTTTTAATCTACACTTTCGTTTACTTTTTATGTGTAGGGATATATTTGTAAAGACAAACAAAAAGTAGGCGTAAAGTATCACAAAATTTTAAAAATCAACCTTAATACTTTTAGAAAAATCAAATTTAGGCCTAAATTTCTTCCAAAATAAAATTTTGAATCAAAATGACTTAGCACTGACCGGCGGAAATTTGTGAAAGCACTAAATCATAATTGCATTAACAAGTAAGATTCTTACCGATTGGCTGGAAACATTTTATAATTGAGCAATGTTATCATTTGACGTATGACGACTAATCATTAACCAATATATGATATGACACTTGTATTACCATTCATTTATTTTGATATATTTTCAAAACACATCTATCACAATATTTTAACAATCTGTAGAAAAAAAACAACAAGAAACCTCAATTCTTCTGTTCAATCTATAATTTAAAAACCGGGAGAAGTTGTGTTTATGTCGTCATCTCTGTGATCGTAACATATTTGGGCTGGGCCGACCAACTAATTTACCAATTCTAGTTATTTGTTGCAGATCTGGCCAATCACTGATGTCGATGTGATTTTAAACGATTCCAAGATAATATAGAAGCTTTGGTGCTAAAAAGAACTAAATAATCTACTGTCGATTCGGACTCTTTTTCACTTATTTTAGTATTGTAGGTTTAAATATACGAGTTTAAATGAAAACTTTATAGAGCTCATTAGGAAATTATTAACTTTATCATTGGTCCTATCACATTTTAAAGACAGTTTAAGTTTAATTGACTCAACTTTTCTTAAAATTGACTGCCTCCGAGCAATGAAGAGTTCCTCGTTACGGATCTAAAGGTTCCGGGTTCAATCTCCAGAGCTTCCAGATTTCTCTTTGAAGCAGTGGGTCTTGAACACATTGACAAAATTGAGAATATACTTAAAAAGAAACAAAGTAACGGCTAGAGTCTATAAAACTGATATTGATGACAGGAGGGCTTGCTGTGCTGACCACATGACACCGTCTATCCAGAAATGTTGGTACTATATTCAACATGTGGCAATCTCTCGGTCGATACTGCTCAATAGCAGGTTGAAACAATATTTTTACTATTCCTCATAATTAAGTTTGTTATAGTTTTATATAGGAATTTTTTAAGAGTGTGCAAAGTCCACTTTTTAATTCGAAGAAAACTCAAATTGAAAATATTAAATATTCTCAAAGCCGAATCGAGGTTCAATTATGTTTTGTTAGTTCTATTATGATCGAAAAGATATTAAAATTGTATTTATATATAACTTTATGCACTAACACTCAATGGACCTGTTTTTTTAATATTTTATTTTAAGCTGATGAATTTAGTTATTATAACACCTTACAAGTCGATTAATTCAGATCGTTTCCATGTGAATATTTATTTGTAATGTAGGACTAACATACAATAGTCAGAAAGCGTTCATTTGACCGTGAAATAAGTATTTTAACTCTAAATATTTTTATTTGTTAAGCTTCATAATATTGTTGAAGCTATAATTTTTTTTCAAAGCGAAGATAAAGCTAACATTTGTTTCGCAGTACCTAAAATTTTATTTTGAAACTATGACTAGCCAGCCCTTACAGGCAGATATATATGTTTTAGAATAAAAACCGAATACAAAATTTTTGTTCATTTATTGCCACCTAAGTCTGAAATAATGAATAAATGTAAGTATTGAAATAAATATAAGTCCTGAATCCATGATGTAGTTTTAAAATCTGTGATAGTTCTTTAGTTATAACTTCCCTTATATCTTTCCAAAGTTTTTGCTTCCCTTTAATCTTCACCAGTTTTAACTCCTCTTGAATCTTCCCCAGTTTTAACTTCTCTTAAATCTTCCACAGTTTTAGCTTCTCTTGAATCTTCACCAGTTTTAACTTCCCTTGAATCTTCCCCAATATTAACTTCCCTTGAACTTTCCCCAGATTTAACTTCCATTGAATCTCTCCCAGTTTTAGCTTCTCTTGAATCTTCCACAGTTTTAGCTTCTCTTGAATCTTCACCAGTTTTAACTTCCCTTGAATTATCCCCAATATTAACTTCCCTTGAACTTTCCCCAGATTTAACTTCCATTGAATCTCTCCCAGTTTTAGCTTCTCTTGAATCTTCCACAATTAGCTACCCTTGAATCTTCCACAGTTTCGACTTACCCTGAATCTTCCCCAATATTAGCTACCCTTGAATCTTCCACAGTTTCGATTTACCCTGAATCTTCCCCAATATTAGCTACCCTTGAATCTTCCACAGTTTCGACTTACCCTGAATCTTCCCCAATATTAGCTACCCTTGAATCTTCCACAGTTTCGACTTACCCTGAATCTTCCCCAATATTAGCTTCACTTGAATCTTTCCCAGTTTTAGCTTCCCTTGAATCTCCCACAGTTTTAACTTCCCTTGAATCTTCCCCAATATTAGCTTCTCTTGAATCTTCCCCAGTATTAGCTTCACTTGAATCTTTTCCAGTTTTAGCTTCCCTTGAATCTTTCTCTCTTGGTTCAGACGTCTCGTTTGCTACTTGACCTTTAACCTTGTAAAGTTAATTCTATTCTATTGAGAAGAGAATGTGGGTACTTAGCGTAAGCTAGCAGCCACATCTATTCTAGCAAGAGAATAAATGACAATGCTGTTTTCCGAGAGTTTAACAATGATGAATCACCAGTAACCGACATGACCAGATCGTTAATAAAAAGATAGGTTCTAAGAATCGATAAGATAAATGTCGATCATAGGCTTATTGATAATACCGTTAATGAAAGATTGCTAACAATCGGCCCAGCCCTATTAACCAATGTAAAGAGATCGAGACTTGATTTGATTGGCTGCCAAATTAGCATGCATGCAGTCCTATATCTTACGTTCATCACAACATAAAACTGAATCTGATTACCTCGGGTTCTTCCTTTATAAACGGTAAATCGCAGACCGACTCTCGCTGGTAGAGATCTAGTTCTTCAGAATTGACTGAAACATCCACGTACTCGGGAGAGTTCTCCTCCATCTGAGAAATAAAAATAAATATGGTCGGTTCAAGAGCATTGTTAGCTATGTAAGCCCCAGCATGAAAAACATAATAGTTTGCAGAAATATCTATTTTTATGGTATATTTTAGTTGTGTGTTCATCTTAGGAGAGAGAGAGTTTGGTTTTTGACTATTTTGTCTTAAGTGTGTGTTGAAATAAAATATACAACCACCGATAAACAGGAAATATTTAAAGTCTCGAAGGATTTTGGTAAGAATTAGTAACCAAATGCTAGGATAAAAGCCAAATTAACTCAATTTTTACTAATTGAATGATTATTAGTTTTACCAGAATGTAAAAAAAAAACACACATTGACTTTATAATTTCAGTTGGTTGTAATTTAGTGGAACGAAAAAGGAAGATGGAGGCATTTTATTAAACTGACTCCCAAACAGGTTTGGAGCAGTATATTTCCCACTTACGCTCCAAAAATATTTTTTTGACAAGGCTCAATGTCAATTCTGGTGAATCGCTCCTTAGTAGCGCAGTTAAGTTTAACAGTTCTTGGCTTTTCTATGAACACTTAAGTCTTTTTCTTAGAACCCCATTTTATTTCCCATTTGGGTCGTACGGATATGAACTAATAGACGAGTTTTTGCGATTGACTTGGTTACGTCCTGGTATCGAGTATTATCGACCAATTGGTCCTGAACAAGTTGAAGTGCGAAGATTATTTTGAAATTTTTTCCTTAAACAAAAATGGCGGTTGGGGTGGAATAGGTGAATTTATATAATACTACTACATGTATTGAAAATCGATGTAAAATAAGCTATTTAATTTTATTATTATTTAGCTTGGTGTTTATTTTGACAAATTCCTATTATTTGCACAACATGTCACGCTAAACATATCGTCCCAGAAATAACCTTAAGAAAACATGAGATACGTATGTAATATTAAATAGTCCTAGATCATATACTCTCTTTTATCCATGACCAAACAGTTTTTAGGTACTTTCTTACTGTCATGTCTTTCTAGCTAGTAATTGCTGTCCATTTTAATTTACAAAAAATTAAAATCCATTGATTATAAAGTTATATTCGTTTAGACCTACATAAGGAGTGATGCTGTTTTGAAATTGTCGCACAAATTCTCGGCTCTTTGGTCGTAGCCACACTGTTTAGTTAACAAACTGAGCTCTGGTATCGTCTCGGCCATAAACATTTCGTTAACATCAATACCAGGTCAACCGTGGAAACGGCGTGGTATTATTATTATTATTATTATTATTATTTAGCACCGCGTCTTACTACCCATTTGGGTTATAAGCTTAAGTACTAATTAAGCTAATGGATTATGAATTGGGAAGGTTGAATTTAGAGGAAGTGAAACCACATTTGTGTGGAGGGAGAGTGGAAAACCATTTAGGAAAAACCACCCTCAGTTCACCTGACCGAGATTTCGAACCTGGATCTCCCCGTCCTCGGCAGTCGAGCTCAACACGACTAACGCGTTAGCCAACTACGCCATCGAGGCGGGTTGTGTTGTAGTAAACATTGATATCATGTCAAACAAGAAAACTTGCCTAGTTGCACTAATGGGCTAAGAATGAGGAGGGTTTAAAAAATAAGCCTCAATACACCCGAACCTGCCTTAGTGGTGTAGTTAGCTAGCGCGCTTGTTTAGTGTTGAGCTAGACAGCCAAGGACATGAGATTGAGGTTCGAATCTTGGCCGGGTGAACCGGAGGTGGTTTTCCCTAAATGGTTTTACACTCTCCCTCCACGCAAATGCGGCTTTCCTTTCATTAAATTTAACCTTCCCAGTTCCTAATCCATAAGAGTAATTAGTACTTTAGCGTAAAGCCCGAACGGGTAGTAAGACGCGATTCAAAATAAAAAATACACCCGTATAAGTTTTGAGCCCCAATCTCCTGTCATCTATTGGCTTATCTAGCGCGAGAATGGCGCCTCAAGGCTTCGACCATGCAACCACTGAAGCGAATGAATATTTTTAATTTTTTTTTTCACCCATGCTAGGATTTAATACAGGTTGTAAAGCCAAGCTATATTTTAAAATTCCCTGACTTTTCCAGGTTTTCTAGAGCCAATTTCAAACTTTTCCAGTCACTACAGATCGAACATGTAACCACACTGCCTCAATTGGAAGGCATGTTTGTGTAAACATTTTATGTTGTGAGTGGATTATGATATAACGAATGTTACGAGGTTGTTATGATGATTCGAAAGACAAATAAACTAGAGGAGCTGAGCCGAAAAGAGGTGTCAGCATTCCATAGTTTGAGACTGGTGGCCTAGTTAAAATGGGAGATTTTGGAGCCCCTCGGGGCTGACTAAAGAAGACCGTGTTCTAGAAGGTCACGCTGCCTGCCATGAAGCCACGCGAGCTAAGACATCAGTTCATCGGTAACAGTCTCGGGGGCTGCTGCTTAAGCCCAGGGAACCAGGTTTGACGACCGTGCAGAGGACCGCCTAGCAGCCAGACAAGCCATTAAGTAAACCTCATAACACCTCTTTCAGTCACTCGCTTCTGTATATTCTCTAAATTCTTAAGTTTAACTTTAGTTTTATTATCACATTTATAATATCATAGTAGTATTAATAAACCTTCTAAAAACCAAGTCTAGTGTCAATCCACGAATCCACACCTTCACCTTCCTCTTATCCTGGGCCAAGGACATCCTGACAGATTCCAGACCCACACATTTAAGATACATAAAGGGGGTGGTGACAAACATTAGTTTTTTAAGATCACCATTTGTTAGTTTTTTTAAGATTACAGTTTAATGCAATAGCACATTTACACACACATGATGAAATTATGTAGCTCCATGAATGTGTTTAAAGGTTTCAACCAAAAGAGATGGACTATTGAAGATTATCTCACACTAATACAGCTTAAAAAATTGTTATGAGAAACATTCTGTTTTTAGTTTCTTTTCCCTATGGCGGGATAAATTCTCCCGCATGCGCATAGCCACGACTAAACTTTGGATAAAGATGGCAGTGCCGTCGAGGTGTGGTAGACCACTTTGAAATCACTTGTTGAATTTGAGAATTGAGATTAGCATGTTTAATAGGGACAGCCGGGTTAAAATAGATTCCTATTGTGTATTGATTGGGGAAAAAAAATACGTTAGTTTTACTATTTTTAATAAAAGTTGCATATTTTATTAGTGAAAATATGAAAATTCCCTGTTAATAATCACCTCAATCTCTTGTTTGATCCAAGATATCGCAGGAGAAGATACTGCCTCGTAACTGTCAGGTATTTCTGATTTGACCGTCAAGTTTGCATTTTCTTGTGGATTCAGCACCATCTGAGAATTGGAAACATAAACCTTTCTATTATTTGGATTGAAACATGACTCATGGACGTATAATCAAACCCATGACCTTTGGCTTAGTCCGCCAATGCTCTAACCACCTAACTATCCAGGAGTTGTCCCGTTCCCAGGGTCATTCTTCCCAAATTATTATAAGACAGAGTCCATGGTGGGAATGCAGTTATTGTCAGCTACATATGAGTGATCAATTAAGAACAAGATCTATCAGATATCACATCCATCTTTGACTCTGGAGAGCTTTATGGTACCAGTAGTATAATGACAACTGTACGGATTCGCATATCAAGATCGATTAAATAGCCGAGTTATTATAGTTTATAAGTATGTTTATTGCCGTTTGCGAACATATTTTCTGAATTTAAAAAATATAATAGCTTGTCTATTTCATCCGTTATGATATGCAAATTTGTAAGGATGTTCTTGTACTATTTGGCAATATTTAGTTCTCCCGAGGCAAAGGTGGTTGCGTTACCTGATGGCTCGCAATATTAATTGGCCGTTCATATGTAGTCGACAATCAATGCACATCCATCAATCAGACTCTGTACAGTAATAATTCTTGGGCACTGGACGACTTCTGTATGGCTCAGTGCTAACAGCAATGGCGTACTAAGCCAAAGGATGGGATTCAATCCCAATATCAATTTTAAATTTAAATAATATATTTAGATGTCGTTATAACCGTAACTTACAAATCATATTTTAATTTAATTATTTATTTAGTGTCTTACTACCCGTTTATAGAGGGTCTCTCTACCTCCAGACCTCAGGGAAGGGTGTAAGAGGGACAACAGAAATCACATTTTTAATTTTGAGAATCGAGATTAGTATTCACAAAAGGGTCATTGGGGATAATAAAAATGTACGTGGAGTAGGCCTAGTATTAATGGGAAAATTTTTTTTTTACAAAATCGTAAATTAAAGTTGCATTTTTTAAATGAATAAGTGAAAATTTCAGAAATTCGATAAAATAACTGAATTTTGCTTGAACAAGTAAATTTCCTGGCACTCCTCCGTTTCTTGGATTGCTTGATATCCTGTACTAGTTAAGACTAATGGATGTTTAAAAATAACTTAACTCCTGGTGTCGACTCAACTTGATCAATTAACTTACCGACTTTTTCCCTGATTATCCTGATCCTTTCCTAAAATTACCCGACTAAAAATTATGTTACAACCTTCTACCTTCCCCCACCTTTTTATGATTTTTTTTATGAATAGTAATAAGTTTTAAAATTCAAATACTAAACATGTTTTTTTTAAATTTGGATTAACATAGTCTACTAGGAATTAGAGAACATATTACGCAGATAAAATAAAAGTTTGGATCACATTCTAATTTACTGATCTAATGGTTATTATATTTCATATTTTGAGTAAAACAACATTTTCCTATTTTTTTTTTTTTTAACTGACCAAATTCCAGAACTTATTCACTTTTTTTCCCGACCACTTTAAATTCCCGGCTAATTCCACTTTTCCCGGATTTACCCGGATAGTAGACACCCTGTAAACTTTAGTCGTCTCTGGCTGCCTGGATCTAGAAGTACCAGGTTCAATTCCCAACTGGTACTAGGTAATTTTTATTTAAAAGGCACTATAGTTCTCTGTAGTAACCAGAGTTAAGTTTATTAGTCTTAAGTTGGGTTAAAGTCTTCATTGTCTCCTCCACCCCCTCATACTCATTATCACCCTCCCCTCATATCAGTACATGGAAAGGATGTACGATTAGTACATTCAGGCGTCTCCTGGGCAATGTTACATTAGTATTGACTAATCTTTCAACAAACTGAGCTACAGATTGATGTGGCCAAGGCATGCTGTTTTTGTTGTTATTTGGTTTGTTTGTTTTTTTTCTATGTTTTTATTGTGTGCTTTTGTTGCGTTTTATGTTATTGCTATTTTCTCGCTTGACAAAATTAACCTTTAATACAAAGGATATCTGAATCAATGGTTATGTGTATTAAGCACTTAGCTTCGTCTAATCTGTTTTGCAAGTGATGCGGTCAGGGTTCAAATACCAGCCGGGTGTATTTATGGTAGGTAGCCTATTCCTAAATTGTTTCTTGTGCCAGTAATCACTTCACAAGAATGTGGCTGCATTTCCTCTATAATCTATCTTCATAATCTCTAGCCAATGATTGTAATTAAATGCAGCCAGCTTGGACAGAAAATTAAGACATAGTCATCACATATTCCCTTTATATATATATATATATATAAAACATACAATATTATATTTTTTTTTTATTAAAAAGACATGAAATATCTTTCTTACCTCCTGTTCTAATTTAATCTCGTCTTTGATCGAAACATCACGACTTCGTTCTTTTTCATCGCTCTCGCTTTCCGAGAAGTGCGAGCTGTCCTCCATATTGTCTGTTTCCGTGATCACGCGGCTGCAACGCTATACCTATGGACATTCGAAATAGGTCGAGTCAATTACATCATTCAGTTTTTTAAATTTTAACTTTTAACACCGTGACCACCACTTGAATGCCGACCAGTTCTTGAAATGTCCTTGGATGCTCTTAAGAAAATCTTCATTCTCAAGTATGATCTGTAATTTGTAGAATTTGTAAAGTGATGATCTTTGAATGTTTACAGTTTTCATTCGATATAATAAATATCTATTACTAAACATTAGCTTTCCTATTATAGTTTAATTATTTTGTTTCAATGTCTGATCACTAGAACTTACGCTAAAGAGTAGACATTGGTCATAAAACCAACAAATGAATTACTAAATAGCCCTGGTAACATTACTCGCATAATGATTGGCTGGATAGATCACGTGATACCCTTCAAGTAATGTTCGCTTAAAGTAAAAGACCTACCAGGACATATCTTATGTTAAGTTAACTGCAAGTCAAGGTTAAGTTAACTGAATCGTGATCGCTTCCATCTAAACACACAAGGAGGTCCCTTATGTTAAGTTACATTAAGTTAACTTTAAGTCACCCCTATGACACTCTGCTTAAAACCCATTGTAAAAGTTGATCAGACTTTTAAGACTTTCAGTTGCACGATTTGCCACAATATGAGAAAGCGTTGTGATCATTGTGGATAGTTGTCACGTTTTATAACAACAGCTGTTCAGATTTATTAATTTTTATTTCTGCACAATGGCTTCATATGGGAAAAATAAAAATAAATGTAAGTTTCTGGATTGTTTTAAAACTGATGCGTCAATATGTCAAATTTTGAAAGACATGATTGAAAAAAAATACAAAAAAGATTTCTGGTCAAAAGAATTTTAAGAAAAAAAAACCCAAATATAATGATAGATTTTGTGAAAAACATTTTTGGCCAAAATATATTCTACGAGAGTGGATTGTAGAAGATAGTGATGAAAGAATTTTGCAAAAGGAAAGTTTGCGTTAACTTTTTATAATTTAAGATTAGTTTTTTTTATTAATTATTTCCACATTGGTTGGTCAATGTTTGCAATAAAAAAACTTCTGTTAGATATCATTTACCGTCACTCCTATGTTATTGTATAATTTTATGTTTATTTATAATTATAATAACAGTGATTTTTCTATTGCCTTAACTTCATATATTATTTATATACCAAAGTATAGAAATTTATTTTTTAATTGGGGATGGTGCTCTAAAACTGAGACAAGTAAAACACTGTATTTTCTCAAAACAGCAAATCCCTAGGAATTTTTTACTACCATTTATACTTGCAAGTAAACGGTAAATCCAATAATACTATTATCATATTTAGGCCTATTTAATATGATTTGATTTTGTAATATTCAGACATCTCACTAGAATCAAAATCCAGACGAAGGACCTTTATTTGCACATGAAAGGTTAGAAAGGTTAAGTAAGAAGGGGACGATGCTCAAAAACCTTACCCGTAAATATTTCACTTAGTTTTGTTAATTATTAAAAATTTAATAGTTTTTTTGTATCAATACACTCACAAAGATATGGAGAATCGATAGAAAGTAAAAATTATTTTATTTGCATTCTAAAGTATTTGACAATATCACATTAAAAAAGTAACCCTAATTGTTTAGTTTTTTTAATGGCACTTGCCAAAAAAGTATTAAATTATTCATAGAAGACTGAAAATGCTCACATCCTTAGGTTTTATACTCTCTTAATATGACTACACTATAGCTTGGTAGTAACAATCGATATTTTGCTTCATGTAATATTACTACAGTAATTTAATTAAATTATATTTATACAATCAATCATTATCTTGGCACGTAAGTCAAATATAGTATTTGAAAAATATCTACTAGAAGGCGGGAAACAAACCTGGGACCATTATAAAGATGGAAGTACCAAAGTACTATGTTTAAATCTCATGTTTTTAAATAATAAAACTATATTGGAACTTTATAAACTGTATGGAGGGTTGAAATGAGTAAAAGTAGATGGTGAGTGGTATTGAGCCTTCTGTAAGAACGTACCCTCTAAGATGGCTAATTAACAACATTCACACTTAAGAATTTGAATTAATATTTTTTAAATGGACTCAAAAATCACAATTCTCCTTCACTCTTCACGTTTACTTATTTCATTCTTGCATTCTGCCTTATCCCTTTATTGAAGGAAAAACTATAATTTTCATATCCAGACCAATTACCCTAAATGCTACTCATCAGGATTAAATCAAAAATCCCCTCAGATGCTATGAGCTAGATGTTAATATTGATTTTTGCCTGAGTCCCTTCATACATCAATATATTTTTAAATAATAATTTATATCCATGTTTATATGATCAAATTTACCAAACAAATAATCACCATGTCATTTATAATACGGTACTTCAAATTTAAATTATTTTAAATCGATGATCAAACGATTATATGTAATTTGTATGTTATCATTTGATGTGGGCTATTATTTTATTCACTAGTTATCACATTCGGGATAAAATAACTACTGGCTAGCAGTAAAATGTTAACTTGGAACTTCAAACTTCTCTTCAAAATTTAAATTGCGCGCGCGCTGTTCCGCAGTGACACTAACACCATTTGGCTTCAATGTCAGATTACTGAAAATAAAGAGTAGTCAGACCCGTTTATCTTTGACTCTGATTGAAGTTAACGTTAAGTTTATCGTGATCCCGGCATGAGAGTCTGTTTCTTACTTGTCTGTGACTCTGTGGGCATAGGCCTATATAAGATTTTTTTTTAATATCACTACCATACAACCTATAAATTATGTTTTAGAAAAAACTATTAAAGAATCTTGCCCTCAGCGATCGCTGTACCAAAAAAAATATGTCGAACAAATTTCCATTTTAGGAACTTTATTTAACTAGCCGTTCACTCCCATTTAAAATTCAATATTGTTAAAAATAATTTAACAGTTACCTGCATTTGTATCTCATTCTAGCAGTTTTTTTCTTATTGATATATTTTTCCAAATTCAATTATAATAATTAGATATTATTATCAAAAAGTCTTCCATCCAAAAAGCAGAATAGTAGATTTCTACAGTAACGGATTTAACTGTGAGAATAAAGTCAATAAACAACAGAATTTCCTAAATATATTAAAGTGAGTAAAGCAACTCTTTAAATAGCAACAAACTATCAACGCTGCCAACTATTATTACCAAAATCTCCCGTTAGGTGGTCAGAACAGTAACTTCTCTAAATTAAATAGATTGACGAACCAAACATTTCAACTTTATTTTTTCATCAATTAGTGAGAGAGAAGGAATGTTTAAGGTATATCTTTCTCTCTCTTCAACTTGATATTTATACCGATAGTTTTATATAATTCACTACTGTTTAATAAGCATTTATAAATTATATCAGAGTTTTATCTATATTAATAGATAAAGGCGTTTCTTAAATATTTGAATAATAATTTACGAATTCCATGTATGCTTACTTTATGACGTTAGGAACTCAGAAGTTCATAAACGCACTTAATAAATGACTACACCACATATCCCTATCTTGAGATAGTTCTATCTGGGGTCCCTCTTTTTCTCTATCAGGACCATTATAATGTTGTCCTTTCATCTAAGTTTAGATATTTCCAATGGTTTCTTCCCATTAAATACCCTTAACATTGTACAAGATTAGTCTAACAATGGCTTGTGAGGAATACAGGATATCTAACTCATAATTATATAATCTCGTTTTAACCCCAATATTTTCATGCATTTCTGTGACTAAATTCCTAAGCAGCTTTGAGTTCAGACACCCTATTGTTTCTGCTTCATTATGTTAGCTGTAAGGTAAGATACCACGTTTCACACTCAAAGAAAACATTCGGTAAAGTTATTGTTTGGTAACTATATTCTGAGTTTAACATTCCTTGACAGGAAGAGAGATATCAACAACTTACTGACATAAAAATAGCATGTATTCCATTCGTAATTTCCAATTTAACATCGTTGTTGAAAGTTAAAATTTGTCCTTAATATATTTAAACTCATCAACCCTGTCAAATGATTTGTTGCTAGAAATAGTATTTAAATTAGTATCCTAAATCTGTGTTACCGTATCATATATGAGCCAGACTGGAGCAGACAAGGACCAGACACATAACACACATGACATGACCGTATACACAAACACACACCCCCTGGTGGAAAAGCGCAGGAGTAAACCATAGTGAACTAAGAAAGACCATAGTTGGTTCTTTAAGGTCCAAGGAAAACCGAGGAAATACAGACCATTACTCATGTGTGGGCTGCTATGGATTTGTCAGGTTCTCTCAGGGACAGAGTATACCAATGGGAACCAGACATTGTCTGGAACACTCAGGGTCTGTGATTTAAAATGGTTTTCTTTGGGAAGGGCCAAACCAAATTTTGTCTGGAACACTTTGGGCTTGTTATTTGATGTTTCTTGATGGTAAGTGCCAAACTATTGCTATCAAAGCCTGGTTTTGATGGTATGTACCATACCATTGCAATCCAGACCTTGTCTGGAGCGCTGTGTCTATGGCTATATCTGGTTTTCCTTGGGACAAAACAAACCAATGTAAACCAGACATTGTCTTGAATGCTCTAGATCTGGGGTTTGGTCTGGTTTTCTTTGGGACAGAACTAACCAATACAAAACAGACTCTGTCTGGAACACTCCGGTTATGTGGTTGGGTCTGGTACTCTTTGGGACAGAACAAACCAATGGAGTGGCGGCTCATCTATTGGTGCACATGAGCACGCGAACCCCCAAAAAATAAAACGAAGAGAAAATAAAGTATAAAAAGTAATACAAAGTAAAATATTAAACACATTTCTAGATTTTGCCTATTTGGGGATGAACCTTCCTCCCTGCCCATTTAAATACAGCCCTGGCAATATGGAACTGTAGTATAAAATTTGAAAGTTATAAAGCACAGAGCGGCCGGTCTTGACTCGATCACACGTGCGAGCGAAGAAACTGACCTTGAAAACAGTTGGTGTGGGCAGAATAGGAGGAGGGTAATGAAGGGTAAGGGGTACTCATAGCTTTCCAGTCACACAAGTTTCACTGTGCGGTAGCTAACAAGTCAGCAGTTTCATTTTCGTCCAGATTCTCCCTTGTTTTTGTTACATATGAATAATTTAATCTTTTCTTAGTTATTAGTTTTAATAGTTAGTTTTAGGGCCACCACAAATAGTTTATAAAAACTATCTTGTTTTAAAAATTTGGGGAAGGATGACCATGGTTTAAAACATAGATAATATCAGATATTAATGAGAAACTATTAAATGGCTTTAAACATAAATCTAACATTGTAAGTAACTATGTTATTTATAATTATGACCCCCCCTATGAAAATGATCTGGATCCGCACCTGACTTCATGTATGAATATAGTTTTAGTAACGTTTGTAATTATCAGACACTAAGTTCGTTATTAATAGCCCTAAAATACCAGGATCACCAGGAGTTCAAATGTGCTCTCTCCCCTATCTTTGTAATATTCCACTTCAGTTTGGGTGAAATCTTTGACTAAGGGGCAGTTAGCAAAAAAAAAAAAAAAGAAGAAGGTGTTTTGAGGAGACTGAGTACTCTCCCCCTTAAAATGTTTAGAAAATATTCACAGTGAACTTTGTATAGAAAGTTTTTTAAAAATTTGATTCTTGAATAAGTAATTTATAGTGGTCCTTCCCCATAAATGTTTGTTTGAAATTTGAATGACCCTAGAAGGTATTTTAAGTGATCTCCCCATGGTGAAATTTTACGAAAATTGAGTGATGCTATTATAAGCTATTCAAAGTGCCCTCGCCTGGAAAATCTTTGAAAATTAATTGTATCTTGAAGCTATTTAGAATAGACTTTATCCAGCAAATTTTGAAAATTTTGATGTTCTCGGAAGCTATTTTGAATAATATTCCATTTGAAATTTTGATAGTCGGATAACTCTAAAAATTATTTAAAGTTTGATACAAAGCATTCTTTCAGTTTCATGTTCGAGGATATCAGAGAGAATGAGAATAATCTAAAGGGTGGGCTTGTTTATTCCAGAAAGGGGAATGCATCCCCCCCTGATTTTAAACCAATTATTTACCTTGGTTTGAACATTAAAAAATCAACTTTATCTTCTATATCTCTCAATTTAACTGTTAACAAATCTCCTCGCTCTTAGTTATGTCAGGAGGTGGTGTGTTAGGATAAGAAGGAGCTACTGGCAACATCGACTAACCAGAATTTCCAAATTAGTCTAGTATTTGAAAGGAGATTGACCACATGAAAACAAGAGAATGACAAGCTGTTTCCCAATAGTAACCATACAGTTATCTCAGAGATGATAGTTGAAGATTTACCACATGAAAACAAGAGAATGACAAGTTGTTTCCCAATAGTAACCATACAGTTCCCTCAGAGATGATATTAGAAGATTGACCACAATGAAAACAAGAGAATGACATGCTGTTTCCCAATAGTAACCATACAGTTATCTCAGATGATATGCAGTGTAGGAAACAAGATAAAAAACTTCTGATAGAGTTAAGAAAGTCAGCTTACAATGAGACATGCACAATCCAATTTACACCTTTAGGTTGCTTAAAACAATCTTCTGTACTCTATGGTACGAGCTCACAACAGATTCATACCGAGTGGGAAGCTGCCGTTATTGACGATGATAGCGCCAACATTTGCAGATAAAATATGTCATGCCTTCATCTCCCACACTACACTTATTTCTAACGGTAACCATCTTCACAGATTATAGATTATCCAGCTTTCAGTGCTGTAACGGGCCAATCTACTCAGCCCAATACCACCCGTTCTTGTAGCGAATTTCCTCTTCTCAAAACAGAATATAAATATGGTTTCCTAAAATTATATATATTTATGCTGGTCCATTGATATATATAATTTCCCATATGTGACATACCTCGCTTCAGATACTTCGGGGTGCATGAACGGCGCCATCGGATGAGCTCGCCGCCCTCATGGTTCTACTTACACTGCACTTGACTCTTTGATGCTATAATATCAACTGATGGAGGTGGGCGTTTCGTCCGTCTGTCAGAGCCTTGTTGGCGTGGATGACGTCATCGGCCCAGGCTAGCTAGATGGCTTCCCCCTTGTTCCATTCCCACAATGCTCTTTGTCAGCCACTATAAAACTCCACGGCTCGCCGGAGAGGATTGTTCGTTCTTTGATCACATTGTTCTACGCCTGCACGGACATCGTGACTCTTGGACGTCTATTTACCGATCCAGCACTTCTTGTCTTGGCGATGTCGCTGCGGGACCAACCAGACCGTCGGAAGATGTAGGGTACCAATTATTTTATTGGTCTCCATGAAGAATAGGCGGCCCGGTCGCCTGATAGCTGGTTTAGGAGGTATTTGTGTCTACCCGAGGAGAATTTATACTCTCGCCTGACATGATTTAGGTTATTTCTAACGACTGGAGGGTTGAATGTTTGTTTTCTGCGTGGTCCTTGAGACCCGCATTTCAAGTTGGGAATGTCCCCACACACTGGCCCACTAGATCATGTATAGTCTGCGGTGCGTTTAGAAGGGGAAGGGGCTCTTCAGTCAGTTCTAGAAAAGGCAGTCTTACCTAACTAGGTAGTTTGTTGATGTTGATTTTGTGTACCACATTTGGTTTTCAACCAGTGGAACTTTCTGCCCGTCAGGCATGGCACGTGTCTGATAGTTTATATATGTCGATAATATGTACCACCTTTAGTTACTCTAGCCATGGGTCAGTACGCCCGTCTGGCTTAGGCTCATTGGCCCAGCGCCGGCACCCATCAACCAGGCCTTGAACACTCAATCGCCACTTACCCTATGCTAAGCGATTATTGCATAATCGGAGCTTCACCCGGCTTTCTAATTGGCAGGCGCCCTCACTCAACAATCTTATCTACTGATTATGCCAAAATATATGTGTCCCAATAACCCTTGCGGTAATCTTCACCCGTCCTACTTGTGGACTGTGTTCTGTAGCTGCTGATTGTATATACCTTCCTTGGTTCCCATTAAACTGATTTGTTATTTTAATGTTATCTGTTTGATTTGATATATACCCTGTCATGTCTTTTGACCTTGTGTAAGACTCGGCAGTCTCTGGATAGGACTAGGGCGGCTGTGTCAGTGCTTGTTTGGAACTACCGTATGCCTTGGATTTCTTTCTACAGCAGAAACCTCAAAAGCACTATTTATAATCTAGCTTTAGATTGCTTAGAACGTGGATTGGAAACTAATCAATCGTGATTGACCTGTAGATCATGTGAGAATATACATTCGAACAAGTAATAAAAATACATCCTCATTAAATGTTGATTTTTTGTTTCTTCTAACTCTCAAATATATCAATTACTTAAAAATAATATTTGAGCGAGAGCAAAATTAACTTTTTGATTTTTGAAAAAACAAATATTTAATATTTAGTAAGAAGAAAAAGATAATATATTATTTAGAAAGATTTATCAATAATTTATTGGTAATGTTTTTGGAAAATCAAACAGCTTTTAGCAAAAATTATATTTAATTTATTATATATTGTTTTTCTATAAAGGTTTGAGACAAAATTATTTGAGGAAGAGATTAAATTTACAGAATAAATAAAAGACGTAGAAACAAACAAATAAAAGCAATATAAGAAAGGAAAAAGGATGGGTTATTGTAGGAGGATTGTTAAGTTTAAAGTCGATCAGGGCTGGAAATGATTCCTGACACTTAATTTAAAACACTCTTACAGACAGCAATGTTCACCGCCCCCCGTGTGCAATACATAGTCCCTGTTTCCGAGCTTGTTTGGCACAATTTTCCACGCTGCAGCTAACACCGCCCCCGTGTGCAATACATAGTCCACCTTTCCGAGCTTGTTTAGCACAATTTTCCATTCTGCACCTCACACTGCCTTCGTGTTCAAAGCACAGTCCACGTTTACGAGCTTGTTTAGCACAATTTTCCACGCTGCAGCTAACACTGCCCCCGTGTGCAATACATAGTCCCTGTTTCCGAGCGTGTTTACCACAATTTTCCATTCTGCACATCACACTGCCCCCGTGTGAAACACACAGTCCACGTTTCTGAACTTGTTTAGTACAATTTTCGATGCTGCACCACACATATCCCCCATGTTTAGCACACAATCCTCGTATCCGAGATAGTTTGGTACAATTTTCTACAGCACACTTTTTTTTTTGACACCCACCTCCATGGGAAGCACAGAGCCCACCCTTACCTACTAATTTATGGCACTCTTCTAAACTGCAATCTTTTTTAATATAGCTACCACCATGATCAACGCATAATCCACCTTTCTTAGGAATTTTATGACACTCTTCAACACTGCATTTCTTTAGATAGCAGCCAATACAATGTAACACACATAATCCGTCTTTCATAGCTTTATTAATACAGTCTTGTATATCGCAATATTCCCTTCCGCTACCATGATGTTCTCTGCATAGACCAGCCATCTTTGCTCTTTTATGACAACCTTCTGCACCACAGGTCTCTGGCAAACCACTGTTGTGTCCCTGGTTATGTCCGCTCTTCCTAACTTGTTTGGGACAGTCCTCCACACTGCTATCCATCCTAAAACCACCGACGTGTTCATAACATAGTCCCTTATTATGGGCTTGTTTGGAACAATCTTCAACTGTGCAGGTCTTAAGATAGTTATTCCAATATATCTTGCCTTTATCACCTTCATGAGATTGTCCACAGACATTCTCTAGAGTTCCTGTTTTACTGATATCCATGGTGTAACTATATTTCTCTAGCATCAAGTTTCTCATTGTGTCTTCAGATTCGGATCCATCTTCACTCGAGAGGTCTTTTGTTGATACTTCACAGATCTGGGTCAAAGAGGCATCTTGTATCCTCATCTGTAATATAAAAAAAATATTTCAATATGTGATGAACGAAATGCTCGTATCAAAACATTAAATGATTATTTCTAAATCATTCACTTGGCTCTAATATCTTTCGCTAATGGGCTGAAGCAGTGTTCGCTTGTAAAGTGGTACATAAGTCCGAATTAAATTCACATATTCATCCCAATACTTGGTGTATTTATTTCATGATTATTTGAGCGTGTCATAGAAAAATATCTTAGTTAATCTTAAGGTGCGCATGTAGGGAACGCGAGAAAAAAAATGTGCTTTTGCAATTTTTTTTGGCAAAATATCATTTTTGGTAAAAATAAATTAAATGTTTCTTCAGTAGAAATTCAGAGTTTAATTTTCTTCACATGGTGATATCAACAGTCGTTTAATATGTTGTCAAAAGTGTTCTGGAATTTAATAACAACTTATTCTGTTCATTTAAAAAAGTTTCTCATCTAATGCCGCCATGTTCATGATAGATATTCAACAAATGTTGATATAACAATGTGAATAAAATTAAACTCTATTGGTTTATTACTGGTGTAGTATTTTATTTATTTTTACCAAGAAAATATTTTGCTCTAAGAAATACTTTTTTTCGCGTCACCTACAATCCACCTTAAGTTCTAGTGTCGAATGAAACTAACATTGATCAACAATTTATTTTCAAGCATCCGACTCATTCATTACCTAAAAGACAATGCCCAACTAAAGGATCTTGTAAAGGTTATAAAGTTTCAATAAACTATTTTGTTAAAACTAAAAAAATTAGGAATGGTTTCAGTCTGTAATGAAGCCTTTACCTCTATGCTAGGAATATCAAAGTTTACAGTGCAGAATAAGAGTCGAAAATACATTGTAACTGGACTGTCTTCCACAGAGAAAAGGGGAGGGGATATACGAAGCAAACATTTTTAAGGTTAGGAGAAGAGCGTTAAAACATTTATCATGATAATAAAAAGTGTGCCAAGTGACTGTAATATCTGTAAATAGTGGAAAATGTACTGTAAAGGAAACAAGGGCCTAAAAAGTGAGATATAATTGTTTTCGACAAATATTTGTGAATAATTTTAATATCAGCCCTATGGGTCCAGCCACTGACGCATGCTCCAAGTGCATTAGACTCAAGGACCTAATTACAGTGACTCCTTCAGGTCCTGCTTAACAGGAATTGAAAACAACATTCAGCGCACATACACTAAAAGTCAAAAGTGTTTCATGGGTCGTTCAAAGAAACTTAAAGCAAATACTTTGAAGTTAAGTTTTGACTGTCAGAAGAACACGGTCCTTCGTCGTGTACAGGATCAATCTGACCAGTATTCCAGGCAACTTTATTTAATCAATTTCACGATTTGTGAGGGTCACTCCAAGTTTATGCAACTAAAACAGTCTGTGACCTCCTACGCTTGGACAGAAAATTAATGTTTCAAAGGATCAAATGAAATCTCATCGACAGTACAGCACAAGTTATCATCCCTCGGGTTTCAAAACATTAATTACTTCAAGCTTTTCGTCGATGGTTGCCCTGACCAAAATAAGAATGTAACCTTGATTGGAACGTTGACAAACTGGCTGTATCTAGCCCACTCACCTGTCATGGAAATTGCCGTAACATTTATGATAGTGGGTCACTTATTTTTACCCCCAAACTCCATCTTTGGATGCAAATAAGAAGTCGTTTAAAGAAAAGAAAGCCATTGAGAATCCAGATGAGTTTTCAACTGTTAAGGTTTTGGAGGAAGACTTATCAGTTGTTGACTGGAACCAGGCTGTAGAATTGACCGATAGACCGCTGAGCCAGTGGAATTTTAAGTTCTCAGCAGTAAAAAGAGTGAAAATTAAAAGAAATTACAGAGAAATGGAAAAAAAAACTGTTCTTATTGATGGTGAAGTTATCTACAAAATTAACTTTGGAGCATATAAATCCGTCTTGAAGAAAGGAATCACAATGGCAAATATAAACTGCCTCACTGAGTTCCAATCAAAGAAGCAAAACTATCAGATGTCGACACTCTTTTAAAGAAGAATTTTGATACTGACTGGAGAAATTTGAAGGCAAAGATTTAAGTTCCTACAAATCTGTTATTGATAGTGGGGTGGACATAGGTGATGATGCTATTGAAAATGATGAATATATTCAGCCAAAATTATAAAAAATAAAGATTTAAACGAGTATAACATCGTAGTCAATGGATTTTAAGTTTTTGTAAATTAAAATGAACTAACTAGAAATACATGAAAGTAAGTAGGGTAAGTACTTAAAAACCATTTAGTTGTGGATAAAAGAAAGTAGTACTATATGGTCTAGGCCTATTTAAAAGTACTTAAGTACCTCATGTTTTCAAGCTTATTTATGGAAAGATATGTTTGATAAGTTGTGTAAATATTAGGAATAGTCAAAACAAGCACCTATCTAAATAATATTAAAATCAAATAGCTTATTTTACGTAGATTTGCAGTACATGTAGTTGGATTACATACATTCATCTATCACCTGTTAGTTCTACTCTAACCCAACCACCAATTTTGTTCAAAAAAAATCTCGAAATCTGTTTCACACTTGAACCTGGTGAGAACCCTTTGGTCGAAAACACTCGATACCAAGACATAACCAAGTCAATCGCGAAAACTCAACTATTTATGTTCAACTATCAATGTTTTTATATTTTAATTTTGAGTTTTTTTGATAACCTTTTCTTTTGACTCCAGATTGAAACATTTAATTTTTTTTATTGTTAACTTTGTGTGTAAATTATAATGGTGGTTAAATAATTTTATTTCAATTACTTCAATCTTATATAATTGTAATTTTACCATTGCGCCTTACTACCCATTTGGGTTATACGCTTATAGGTTAGGAATTAGTAAGGTTGCATATAGAGCAAGTAACACCACATTTACGTGGAGGGAGTGTGGAAATCCATTTAGGAAAAAACCACCCCAAGTTTATACGACCAAGATTCGAACCTCAATCTCCCCGTCCTCGGCAGTCGAGCTAAACACAAAACAAGCGTGTTAGCTAACTACGCCACCGAGGCAGGTTATTATCTAATATAGCAGTTTCATTGGTCCTTGAATATCTTATTATATATCGTTAATAAATCCCAATTTTTAATTTAATCACATCTGAAAAATTGATTAAACAATCGATTTAAAGCCAAGCTGGAAGATTTTTGCGTTTTTCTCAAAATAACTTACGATGGATTTGGACAGTTCTGAAACTGGTTGCCTCATATCCAGTGTAGGACACAAGAAAAATTAATCGTCTGTTAAAGTCAGCTTACATTGAGCCATTCGCAATCTAATTTCCACCTTTAGAGTGCTTAGAGCAATCTTCTATACTCTATGGTGATAGCTGGTAACCGATACATACCAGGAGAGCGGCCACCATTATTAGTGATGATAGTGCCAACATTTGCTGATACAAGATATCATGTGATCAGCAAAAGGAACCCTCTGAACGTTTATCTCAGTTTTCTAAACCCATAGCCTCTACTTCTTTATTCAAGGTAGCGGGATTGAATCTGTGACCTGTGGATCTGTCGCCAGAAACTGTGACCATTAAGACCACAGAGGTGGTCATCTTACACACTACATTCCTTTTTAACAGTAGCCATCTTCACGGATTATAGATTCTCCAGCTTTCAGTGCTTGTTTAAAACTAATGTACACTCTTCAATTTATTTCTATAGAAGATACCTATAAGCACTCTTTAGAATCTCAACCTTCAGATTGCTTAGAACAGGGATTAGAAACTAATCAATTGTGATCGACCTGTAGATCTTGTGAGAATATACATTTGCTCAAGTAATAAAACTAGAATCACAATTAAAAGTAGATCTTTTAATTCTTCTAGCCTCAAGTACTTACAAATAATATTTGAGCGTGAGCAAAATTAACTTTTATGATTTTTGAAATAACCTTTATTCAATCTTAAGTAACAAGAAATACAATATATTATTTAGAAAGATTTATCAATAATTATTGGTAAAGTTATTGGAAAAACAAATATCTTTTAACTAAAATTTATATTTCATTTATTTTTGTTTTTTTCCTTAGAAAGGTGTGAGACAAATTTATTTGACGAAGATATTTAATTTAAAGAATAAATATAAGACATAAAGACAAAAACAAAATAAGAAATATAAGAGGGGAGAAAGGATAGTTTATTGTGGGAGGATTGTTAAGTTTAAAGTCGATTAGGACTGAAAAAGATTCCCGACACTTAATTTAGAGCAATCTTACAGACCGCAATGTTCACCGCCCCCCATGGGCAGCACAGAGTCCTCGTTTCCGAGACTGTCTAATACAATTTTCTACGCTGCAGCTAACACTCCCACCATGTGCAGCACAAAGTCCCCATTTCTGAGCTTGTTTAGTACAATTTTCCACGCTGCACCTCACACCACCCCCATGTGCAAAACATTTTCCTCGTTTCTGAGCTAGCTTAGTACAATTTTCCACGCTGCAGCTCATACCGCCTCCATGTGCAGCACATAACCCCCGTTTCTGAACTTGTTTAGTACAATGTTCCACACTGCACCTCACACCACCTCCATGTGCAAAACATTGTCCCCGTTTTTGAGCTAATTTAGTACAATTTTCCACGCTGCACCTCACACCACCTCCATGTGCAATACATAACCCCCGTTTCTGAGCTTGTTTAGTACAATTTTCCACGCAGCACCTCACACCACCTCCATGTGCAATACATAATCCCCGCCTCTGAGCTTGTTTGGTACAATTCTGCACACTGCACCTCACACCACCTCCATGTGCGATACATAGTCCCCGTTTCTGAGGTTGTTTAGTACAATTTTTCACGCTGCACCTCACATCACTCTCATGTGCATTACAAAGTCCTCGTTTCTGAGCTTGTTTAGTACAATTTTCAACACTGCAGGTTACACCGCCTCCGTGTGCGATACATAGCCCCCGTTTCTGAGCCTGTTTAGTACAATTTTCGATGCTGCACCACACACATCCTCCATGTTTAGCACACAATCCTCGTTTCTGAGATTGTTTGGTGCAACTCTCTACGCCACACTTTTTTTTATGACACCCACCTCCATGTGAAGCACATAGCCCACCTTTTCTCGCTAATTTATGGCACTCTTCTAAACTGCACTCTTTTTTAATATAGCTACCACCATGATCAATGCATAATCCACCTTTCTTAGCAATTTTATGACACTCTTCAACACCGCACTTCTGTAGATAGCAGCCAATACAATGTAACACACATAATCCGTCTTTCATAGCTTTATTAATACAGTCTTGTATATTGCAATATTCCCTTCCGCTACCATGATGTTCTCTGCATAGACCAGCCATCTTTGCTCTTCTATGACAACCTTCTGCACCACAGGTCTCTGGCAAACCACTGTTGTGTCCATGGTTATGTCCGCTCTTCTTAACTTGTTTAGGACAGTCCTCCACACTGCTATCCATCCTAAAACCACCGACGTGTTCATAACATAGTCCCTTATTATGGGCTTGTTTGGAACAATCTTCAACTGTGCAGGTCTTAAGATAGTTATTCCAATATATCTTGCCTTTATCACCTTCATGAGATTGTCCACAGACATTCTCTAGAGTTCCTGTTTTACTGATATCCATGGTGTAACTATATTTCTCTAGCATCAAGTTTGTCATTGAGTCTTCAGATTCGGATCCATCTTCACTCGAGAGGTCTTTTGTTGATACTTCACAGATCTGGGTCAATGAGGCATCTTGCATATTTATCTGTAATATAAAAAAAAATATTTCAAAATGTGAGGAACAAAATGCTCGTCTCAAAACATTAAATAATTTATCATTTCTGAATCATTATTATTTTTCCTAATTTCTTTCACCAATGGAATTAAGCAGTGGTCGCTTGTAAAGTGGTACATAAGTCCGAAGTAAATTTACATATTTAGCCCAATCCTTGGCATGTTCAATTTATAATTATTTGAGCGTGTCAAAGTAAAAGATCATAGCTAATGTTAAGGTGGGGGGATATGAAAGCAAAAAAAAATTTTAAGTGCTTCTGCAGTTCTTATGACAAAACATTTTTCCAGCTAAAGTAGATAAAATATGGTTTCACTTTAAACAAAGAATTTAATTTTCTTCACTTAGTGATATTAATCATTGATGAATATCTGTCAAGGGTGTTCTGGAAATTAATGACAACTTTTTTTCTTCATTTAAAAAGTTTGTCATCCAATATCGCTATACTCATGACAATTACTCAACAACTAATGATATCAACATGTGTAGAATGTTAAATACTTATTTTTCTAATGGAGTAATATATATATATTTTTTTTGACCTGGAATAAAATATTTTTTTATAAAAAAAATCCCTGCAAAATTACTTGCCTTTTTTTCACGTCCTCTAAACTCCATCCTTGAGTTCTAGATTTATTTAGCACCTCATCTTACTACCTGTATGGGCTATTTGCATAAGTACTAATTACGCTAATGTGATATAGTGGAAAATCCCCCATCAGTACGACTGACCAGGATCGAACTCTGATTTCCCTATCATCGGTAGTCTAGTCTAACGCGAGTTTAACGCCTTAGACCATGTGGCCACCTAAGTTGGTCAAAAAAGTTAATACTTAGTTTCAGTTTCAATTTTATATAGTTTCATTCTATTTTCCAAGATTTAAATTAAAATTTGAGATTGAAGGAGTATGTATATTAATTTATTTATTTTTTCGCCAAAAAAAACTGTAACTAACCGGAATTTTATTCTAGAGTTTGGGTAGTCATTCTGCGAAAACATTTTTACAATTTCGTTAGTGTTATAGGTCTGTAACGGGGTCAAACTCAGACTCGTGAAGACAAATGAGGACCTAAATGAATAAAGAATTAATAACTTCGGTACTCGCCTCAGTGGCGTAGTTGGTTAACGTGCTAGTTTCGTGTTGAGCTAGACTACCGAGTACAGGGACACTGAGGTTAAAATCTCGGTCGGGTGAACTGGGGGTATTTTTACTAGATTTTCCCCACTCTCCCTCCACGCAAATGCGGGTACACTTCCTCTAAATTCAACCTTCTCAATTCCTAATCCATTAGTGTAATTAGCACTTAAGAGTATAACTCAAACGGGTAGTAATACGTGGTGTAAAAAAAATCCTGTCTATATAACTGAGATCAACAAACATGAGGTCCTTTGTGCTTACCACACGACATCTTATACCCGATAATACTAACACTATTGCCACTAACGGCGGTGGCCGCTTGGTCGGTATAGTTAAGTCATGGACACCCCTATGACACTCTACTTAGAACCCATTGTAAAAGTTTATCAGACTTTGAAGTTTTTAGTTGCACGATTTGCCATTATATGAGATAGCATTGTGATCATTGCAGATAGTTGTTACATTTTATAACAAGAGCTGTTAAGATTTAAAAAATTTTATCTCTGCACAATGGCTTCATATGTCAAAAATAAAAATAAATGTAAGTTTCCAGATTATTTTAAAACTGATGTGTCAACGTTTATGCGCCTTCAAATTTTGAGAGACATGATTGTGAGAAAAAAATACAATAAAGATTTCTGGTCAAAAGAATTTTAGGAAAAAAAAACCCCCAAGCCTAATGATAGATTGTGAAAAACATTTTTGGCCAAAATATATAGAGTGGATTGTAGCAGAAAGTGATGAAAGAATTTTGCAAAAGGAAAATGTGCATTTGCTTTTTATGATTTAAGATTAGTTTTTCTCTTAATTATTTCCACATTGGTTGATCAATGTTTGCAATAAAAAAAACTTCTGCTAGATATCAGTTACCGCCACTCCTATGTTGTTGGATAATTTTATGTTTATTTATAACTATAATAACAGTGATTTTTCTATTGCCTTAACTTCATATATTATTTATATACCAAAGCAGAGAAGTTTATTTTTTAATTTGGGATGGTGCTCTATAACTGATACAAGTAAAACACTGTATTTTCTCAAAACAGCAAATCACTATGAATTTTCTATTGCCATTTATACTTGCAAGTAAACGGCAAATCCAATAATACTTTTATCATATCTAGGCCAATATAATATGATTTGATTTTGTAATTTTCAGATATCTCACTAAAATCAAATCCCAGAAGGAGGACATTTATTTGCACATGAAAGGTTATGTAAGAAGGGGACGATGCTCAAAAACCTTACCCATACATATTTCCCTTTTTGTTGTTAAATATTAAAAAGTTGATTTTTTGTATCAATACACTCATAAGGATATGGAGAATTGATAGAAACAAAAATTATATTACTTACATTCAAAAGTATTTGAATTAAAAAAGTAACACTATTTAGTTTTTTAATGGCACTTGACACAAAAGTATTAAATTATTTATAGAAGACTGAAACTGCTCACATCCTGAAATACTAAACTCTCTTAACAATAGATGTGTTGCTGCATGTAATATTAATATAGTAATTTAATTAAATAATATTTAGAGACGATAGGTACTGTCAATCATTGTCTTGGCACTTAAGTCAAATAAAGTATTTGAAATATATCTACTTGAAGACGGGAAACATACCTCAGACCATTATAAAGACGGCAGTACCGAAGTACTATGTTTAATTCTAATTTTTTCAATAATAAATCAATATTGAAATTTTATAGACTGTATGCAGGAACAAGATGAGTAAAAGTAGATGGTTAGTGGTATTGATTTGCCTCGGTTTTGAGCCTTCTGGGAGAACGTATCCTCTAAGATAGCTAATTAACACCACTCACACTTAAGAATGTGAGTTAATATTTTTTAAATGGACTCCAAAATCCACTTCTCCTTTACCCTTCACGTTTACTTATTTCATTCTTGCATTCTGCCTTATACCTTTATTGAAGGAAAGATTGTAATTTACGTATTCAGACAAATTACCCTAAATGCTACTCATCAGGATTAAATCAAAAATCCCCTCAGATGCTATTAGCTAGATGGTAATATTGATTGATGCCTTCTCTTCAAAATTTAAATTGTGTGCGCGGTATTCCGCAACGACACTAACGCCATTTGGCTTCAATACTGATCACTGAAACTCAAGAGTAGCCAGACCCGTATATCTTTGACTGATCGCAAACTCCCGCCATGAAGTTTTTTTAAAATTGATTTTTATTTATAAAGCTTAGGCTTAATACACTTTGCAAGTCTTAAAATTCCTATACATATCCAAAATAAATATATTTTTGTAAAGTCATTTACAAGTAAAAGCTATAAATTTAAAATGTAATTTTTTCAAAATCTTAAATACATACATAACTAACACATATAAATAACTTATCACGCTGTTCCCTTATAGGGTAGGCAAGAAACTGTCCATATAACTCGAAAAATTTTACTCCGTACTTAATCCATCCTCACTTTCTCCACACTTCCCTATTCTTGCATACTACCTTCTCTTCAACAACATCCATACATCCTCACTGACTTCCTCCACACTTCCCTATCCTTACATACTTCCTTCTCTTCAACAACATCCATACATCCTCACTAGCTTTCTCCACACTTCCCGATCCTTGCATACTCCCTTCTCTTCAACAATAGCCATACACCGAGTAATACATGCGCTTTTATTATTAAAACTATTAATGTTTCTTTTTTTCACACATTTGTCTAAAACATTTAACCACGTCTTACATGGTCTACCCCTTCCTTTCGATCCACACACTCTACCTTCATATATTTGCTTCATCACTCGATCCACACTCATCCTTTCTTCGTGCCGAACCAATGTAAGACGTTCGTTTCTCATTTACCTATTGGATTACCTTTCAAAACACAATCCTTAACTTAAACACATGGTTTTTAAAGTTGCTCTTGATAATGGAACACAATTTTCAGATAGACCTTTGTATTCATATCCAGCCTTCCATCAATTACTTCTTTTAATTACCTTAAGATCAGAGTTATTAGAAATATCTAAAACACACACACACAAAAAATTGTTTGAGAATTTTTGTCAATCTTATAGACATACCAGCGCATATCAAAACTCATGTCTTACTGTGGCAAATCGTTTAAATTGAATAGAAGGATTTAAATGAGTATATGGTACGGTATATCACACAGACTTTATTTTTTATATTTAAACAGAAACTATTACTACAAACTTATAAAAATCTATAAAACAAAATAATATATATTGTTACAGAAACATTGAGAAGGGAGGAGCATCTCTGTCCACCGAGAAGCATAACAATTGTTTTCATATTTCAATTACTTCCTCTTAATAATATAAAACGGGTGATGTTTGAAATCTGGATCATATCTAGATTAGCCGGTAGATGTCAGCATTATCCAAGTGCAGTGGATAAAATCAGAAATAGAAAGTAATTTATCTCTTTTATGACTTTTCAATATAATCTCGACATTAGACATCGGGACTTGGATAGAATTTAATACCATTTGTAAGATTGAGCAAGTTTCAATACGAATTATATTTTCGAATGCTAATTCTATCTGGGACTCAAAATTGGATCATGGCAATGCACTAACATTCAAAATGCCCCATTCTGATGTTTTATTTTCCACTCATACTCCTTAATCTGGATAAACTAACCTAGCCTAATCTCACCAAACCTAACATAACTTAGCCTAAACTAACCTAACTAACCTAGAATAATATAACCTCTAACCTAGAATTTGACAGTATCCAAGTGCTGCTGGATAATGTAAAATTTATCCGGATAAACTTTGAAATATAATACTCAATCAACTCTCATTCAATATTCTGGTAATTTGGATGTCACCATAAGCCATATGTCAACTTTATCCAATTTTGGACTTTACCCGTTTTATATATATATAATTTCAGAAACTATTTGTTTTACAAAAATGTATTATGAACAAAAGATTTGTATTATAAAAACTACAAATTTGTAACTAAATGTTATTTCTTATCGCAAATAGTTTCAAAGATATGATCAAAATGGATATTTCTCCGTAAAGTACCCTTAAAGTCGTTTTCATGCATACATGAGGGTTTCCATTTTGTTTGTCTGGATACAAAATTTTATCAAAATTGTTAAAAAGCATTTTGAGAGTTGATTTCATCCCTTTTCTCTGTTCAGTAAGCTACCTCTAATTTTAGGGTTGTATAGCTAATTCCAAATGCGCCTTAGGGGAGCAGCCTTATGAAAATACTAGAAACCAAGTTTTAGCTCGATTGGTAAAATAGTTTTGACTCTGGAACCGAGATATAGACAGATAGATGGTATCCCGAAAACAATTTTTTCTGTTTCAGGTGTTCATGAAACTAAAGACATGCATTAGAATACCCATTTAAATTATTTTTTATAGTCATAACACTTCCTTTCTTCAAGTGGTTGATAGAAAGTAGAAATATAAGTATGTCACTGATCTTTGCAAAACAGAATTCATTGACGATACCATTTAATAAACCGACTTTACTGTGCCTCAGCCTTTAACTTTATATTTCGTTAATGCTTGTGAAATTAATTGAAAGTTCCTCAAGACTTTTTAAAATCATCTTGACTTATCCCACCAACTTCCCTTAGATTTCCCAGTTTTCCAGGTATGTATCAACCCTGATAACTGCTTGCACAAAATATTATCTATAAAATTAATTTATAATATATTCATAGTAAAATAATTAAAAATGCCCACCTAGGGAAAGAGGAAAAATGTGGGAAGTATCCAATGCACAAAGGTGACATCTTCTTCCTTTCTTATGTCTTCTATTGTATAAGCAGTCACACAAACATTTAAACACAAATAAAGTAATATTTCGGCATTGTTGCTTTTATCAAACACAAGTAGAGACACTTCACAGGATTACTCCATTATTTCATAGTAAAATCAGATAAAGCCTTTATTCCAAAATACACAATTAAATTAAGTGTTTAATTAATGTTTAATTTTATATACCTGAATCGTAATATTTTTGAAAGAGGTTATATCTTATTTGCAAATTCAGAGCAGTCTATTACAACATAATTATTCTTGAATTGAGAAATACTGCCATGCAACCAGCATGATCCACCTCTACTGGCTTGTTTGATATTTATGCCACACTTATTCGGATAACAGTCCCCGTGAGATTTACATAATCCATCATTCTCTGCTTGTCTATAACAATCTTCTACACTGCACATCTTTTGATAATAAACAACCCAATGGTCTATACATAATCTACCTCTCTTGGCTTGTTTAATACAGCCTTCTATAGTACACTTTTGTCTACCATCTCCATGTGCTGTACACAATCCACCTTCTTTAGCGTGCTTAAGACATTCTTGTGTTGCGCACTTAGGCTTTTTACCATCTCCATGGGCTGAACACAATCCACCTTCTTTAGCTTGCTTAAGACATTCTTGTGTTGCACACTTAGGCTTATTACCACCTCCATGGGCTGAACACAATCCACCTTCTTTAGCTTGCTTAAGACATTCTTGTGTTGCGCACTTAGGCTTATTACCACCTCCATGGGCTGAACACAATCCATCTTCTTTAGCTTGCTTAAGACATTCTTGTGTTGCGCACTTAGGCTTTTTACCATCTCCATGGGCTGAACACAATCCACCTTCTTTAGCTTGCTTAAGACATTCTTGTGTCGCGCACTTAGGCTTTTTACCACCTCCATGGGCTGAACACAATCCACCTTCTTTAGCTTGCTTAAGACATTCTTGTGTTGCGCACTTAGGCTTTTTACCACCTCCATGGGCTGAACACAATCCACTTTCTTTAGCTTGCTTAAGACATTCTTGTGTTGCGCACTTAGGCTTTTTACCCCCTCCATGGGCTGAACACAATCCACCTTCTTTAGCTTGCTTAAGACATTCTTGTGTTACGCACTTAGGCTTATTACCACCTCCATGTGCTGAACACAATCCACGTTTGTTAGCTTGTTTAGGACAATCTTCTATTGAACACTTATAATGATATCCACCTCCATGTGCTGTACATAATCCACCTCTCTTAGGTTGTTTATAGCAATCTTCTATAGTGCACCTATATCTATAGCTACCCCCATGTGATGTACACAATCCACCTTTCTTCGCCTGCTTGGTACAATCTTCTATGGTGCACTTAATTTGTCTACCACCCCCGTGTGTTGTACACAATCCACTTTTCTTAGCTTGTTTAGTACACTTTTCTATGGTACAATATTTCCGATTACCACCCCCATGTGCCGTACATAGCCCACGACTTCTGGCGTATTTAGTACACTTTTCTACGTTGCATTTATATATATGAACTTCTCCATGTGTTACACATAATCCACCTTTCAAGCCCCGCTTAGAGCATTCTTTTATGGCGCAAGTCTTTCGATAAGCGCCCCCATGTGCTGTACAAAGCCCATGTCGCCTGGCACCTCTGGTACACTCTTCTATAGCACACTTCTTTATTTGGACACCACCATGTGCTGTACATAACCCATATTTCTGCGCTTGTTTGGTACAATCTTTTATAGTGCACTTGTATTTATAGCCACCACCATGTTCTGTACATAATCCTCGTCTCATGGCTTGTTTAATGCACTCTTCCACAGTGCATTTATTTCTTAAATTACTACTATGGATTGCACATAATACACCATTTTGAGCAGGCTTGGAACAATATTTTAAACTGCACTTTCTTATATTAAATTTATTAACGGGCGACAGCCGATTTCCCCTTTTAAAATTTTGTTTAGGGCCCTTGTTTACTTTTTTGGTATTCTTTTTTTGCACCGGCAATCGCTTCTTTCTGTCTCCATATTTAGACTTCTTAGGATATGATAGCAGTTTGGTTGACTCTTCATAAATATTTGACAACACGGCGTCATGTGTATTTATCTGTAATATAAAAACAAAAATACTTCAATGGGAGGTGGGAAAAACTGAAACAATATAGTAAAAAATATAGATTAAGGATTTAATAAGGGTGAGTTTATACATTTGATTTCAAATGTTCACATCCCTAATGCTGCATGTCCTTTAGGGCCCCACCAACACTTTTCCAACCTATTAAGGATAAAAAATTATTTTTATATTCTATGAAATATTTTGGATAAAACATTAATATGAAGTGGAACACCATTCTCTACACATAATGAATTATTGGATTCGTTATACAGTAGTCCAGTAAATGTTATTCATTCCTCGCTCCGATCATCACGTGAGGACTGTACAAGTGCTCAAGTGACTGAATCTAGAAGCTGACACGGGCCAGCTATGACAGAGCCTCACAAGAGAAGCCAAGCCCAGTGTGAGATGTCTCTCAAGGTCAATCCCCCATCCTATCATTCCATTGCGAGCTTTACTCTAGAAAGGAGTGCCACTCTGAGCGGACCCGCTATACAATAAAGGTGGTTTATATTTAGTTTTTTGAGTTTGTGTTTGTGTTTTAATATGTGTTAAGACCCTAGAAGTAAGGTGATGGGTTAAAGTGACTTAATTAAAATGAATAAATTAGATCCTTTATTAAAAACTATTTTTACTTAATTAAAATGGAAAGAAAAATTAGAGTTAAACGGTTAGGAGCATATCAACCTAATGACTTTACATTTATGAAGATGGATGGCAAGAACAAAAAACTTTTTCTAATGCTTGCTTTGGTAAAAAAAATTGTGTTTTACTTTGAGTGAAGAAAATTGAAGCTTATATAACTTTTTATTATTTATTATTTGGTGGTGGAGGTTGTGGACAGTGGTAGACTGTAACTTAAATTTAAAACAATGTGACTTGTACTATTATTTCACGAAGCATTCCTTTGAGGATTAATTCTCTGAAGTGTCTACGTGTAATATTAACCATTCCATTTTCATAAACTGAATCAGAGTGTGGATTCAATAAGTTAAACAGAATCATGACTTTCCCTAGAACTCCATGCAACGAGCTTAAACTTGCTGGCTGTTTGTTCTATATATAAGGAAGAAATTTCTGAAATTACAAACAAACAAAAAAGTTATTGATATGTTTGCCAGTCAGAAGGACAGGCACGCACAACTTTTGTAAAAATAATGCCATCACTTAATTCAAAACCTGTATTCTTTTATTCTTTCTTTTTGTAAATTTGTTTAGTAATATTGTAATTCTAGATATTTTTAAAAATTAGGATAGATTAAATGTATTTAATCCTATATGTTAACACGAGTTGAGGAAAAAAAACCCATTACTGGTAAGCTGTGACCTGGCACTGAAAATTTTTTTTAAAAAATCACGCTCCGCCACTGGCTTACATAAAAGAGTTTTATAATCCATTCCATTGGGATGGACAGACTAACCGTCAAGCTCCTATAGTCGTGTTCAGCGTTAATGGAAAGTTCAAGGCTCTAATTCCAACCTGGTTTATTAGGGTGATTTTTTTTTTAATTTACCAAAAACTTGATTGGAATAAATTAAATGAAGAGATTATTTTTTACTTCTGTCTATTTGGAGCATAGAAATCTGTTGCCAGGTATTTCTGCAAACACACTTTAAATTGAAAATTGACACCTTGATACAGGAATCAAACAGGTGACCTTCGCTAGTTACAGTTATAACCACATCTAAATCTAATAGCTCGTGATCTTAATTGCTCAATTATGTGTAGATGACATTTTACACACGTCCATCACAGACTCTGCCTTAAAATATAAGTGAAGAATGACCTGTGCAGGGGACGACTCCTGGATAACTCAGTGGTTATAACATTCGCATACTAAGCCAAAGGTCCAGGGTTCAATTCTCGTGTCCAGGTTTTATTTTTCAATTTACATAATATGATATTTAAAGGTGGCTTTAAATGTAATAAAAAATAAAATAGATTGGCTATTTACCCAATTGTAATATTATATAGGTTATATAGGTGTAACCTACAAAATCATAAAAATTGAAACATGAACTTAAAATTTTTTTTAAAAAAATGCACATAGTTTTACTAATTGTTAGGCAGGAAAATCTAGAAATTAGGGGTGGGAAACCGTTATGGAAAACATGTATCTCTACGCATGGTGCCTATAGTTAGGGGGAAAATACGGAAAACCAGGAAAAGTCAAGGAATTTGGAACTGCTAGTAAAAATCAGATAAATGTCTGGGAATTTTGTGATTGATCTAAAAAAAAAAGATATATTTTATTATATAAGGCCATCTTATTCATAATGGTTTTTTTAACAAAGTAAATGTTTATTTAATTCTTTTAATACATTTAAAGTGCATTTATAAATATATGAGACCTGCTCCAGTGGCCGCTTGGTCAAAGGCGCTATTCTGACAATATACTAAATGGACAAAGACGGGGAGACGAGGGTTCAATCTCGGTCGGGTGTATTCAGAGGTTGGATTTATCCTAAGTGGTTTTTCAATTCTAGCTCGACTTCAACCCAAGTGCGAGTGGACATCCTCTGAATTCAACCTTCCTAATACCTAAAACGTTAGTGTAATTAGTGTATAGGCGTATAACCCAAACGTGTAATCAGATACAGTTCTAAGAAATAAAAAAATCCCAGAATCGGCACTTCTAATTTAACCTTTCCCCTCCCTCGTTTTTATAAATAATAATAGGTTTTAAAATCCAAATAAACATGTTTTTTAAAATTTGTATCAACATATTTTAATAAACATGTTTTTTAAAATTTGTATCAACATATTTTACTAGGAATTATAAAATATGTTACACAGCTACAAACATAAAAAAGTCATTTGACTCACATTATAATTTACCGATTTAGTGATTATTATATTTCATATTTTCAATAAAACAACATTTTTCAAGATTTTTATTGTAATTTACCAAATTCCCGACTTATTCCCTTTTTTCCCCAATTACTTCAAATTTCCAGATAATTCCAGTTTTCCCTGATTTTCCCAGATGGTAGATACCCTGGTCTCGTTCTCTGGAAGATTCTTCACTCATAGCTTAAGGAATATAGCTTAGTGGTAAAGAGTATTGGTGTACAAAACTAAGGGCCCCTGATTCAATATCCGTATCCAGATAATTAAATTGAAAATTCACAGCAGAAAACAACCGGGAAAAAAAATTTAAAGTTATTTTCTACTTAAGACAATATTTATTTTTAAGGTTTAACATTTTAATCTAAATTCAGCATTATATTTATATATATATATATATATATATAAATTCAAAAAATATATATAAATTCAAAAAATATATTGAAAGGTTGAATAGTAAAATATTAATTGAAAAAAAATTAACGGCGTGAATTTTAATAACTATTTACAGGATACAATTTCAAGATATTCAAACTAATCTGAATGGATAAAAATGAGCCACAGTCTTGGCCATAAGAATAATACAATTCTTTCTAAATTGAGCGAGTTTAGTACAGTGTGTCTGATTATCTCTTTTGTTTTAGTTACTAAGGCGCTCACAAAAAGTGCTGTTATACCAAAAAAAATTAGTTTATCCAACTGTTATTAAAAATGAAACAAAAGAAAGTTCATGCAATTACAAATTAAAATCTTAAGTTGGGGATGTTGGGTAGGTGAGGTAAGGCCAGTGATTATGCACATTAACGAAATATTTTACTAGCCAAAATAAAAAATATTGCTTTAGTTCAAACAAAGAGTTTAATTTTCTTCACATGGTGATATCAACAGATGATGAATATCTACCATGAGCATAGCGGCATTCGATGACAAACTTTTTAAATATAGAGAAAAAGCTGTCATTAAATTCCAGGATACCCTAGAAAAATATTCAAGAAATGTTGACCAAAGAAAGTCTTGATATAGAAAGTGCAAAACACACTGAACTTTTCTCATGTTCCCTACAACCATACCTTAGTTTAGTATACATGACTTTATGCAATTAAGTGTGTTAGTTTATTTTCAGTTTTTGGTGTTCACCTTACCAAAGGACGATAAGGATGTCTACTGAGTTGGACAAACCAAAATTAGTGACTTTTTGGTGACCTTTTATGACCACAAAATTTCTTCGGTAAGCGAATGAACATCATATAATGCATAAATTGGCATAATGCACTCACACGCAACATTAAACTTTAACTGGATGACGAACGTTAACCTTGTCTTTGGTATCCCGGTAAAAACAACCAGGCGGTTAGCGCATGGCATCATGGGTAGTGGGTAACTAGACATTCGACGAGTATGCGTTGTTACGATGAGCGGGAAATTCAAACAACAATATTTTCCTGACTTTTGACTAAAATATTGAAAATTCATGACTTTTTAGGGACTTTAATGACCTTTTTTTTGCAATTATATCACTTTTTCGTGACTTTGGTGACCCAGTAAACACCCTGACAATAAGGCAAATATAAATTTTAATGAACACACGATACAAGCTTGACATCGATAAAGGTCTTTTTAGTGAAACTTTATTAATTATGATTTTTTTCTCTCGAAAAACTCTGAGAAATAATTTTTTCATCCGAGTTTCGGGAACATCCAATCTCCAAATTTTTTTCTTAAAGTCCGAGATCTTGACGCAGACTGGTTTTTCTCTTATAAAAGAAAATAAATTTCCTATTAAAGAAAGTTTATATAGATTGGCTAACACACTTTCCATGTTTTGAAATTCACAGGATACACAGAAATGACCACGATGACAAATGCACAGTTTTTATAATGTGCGTAGAAAAAGTTTATTTTAAAATGCTGCCTCGTTCATCGACAATGGAATATTATCGAAAAAAACGATATAAATATTTAACTGTTATTTGAAATAAACAAAGCATTAATAAGAAAAACCCACCAGTGGTGTTTTCTGTGATAGGCTCCTCTTCTACTTAATATTTCAAAAATCCTCACCAAAATATCCTAAAATTCTAATGTATTTTTAAAATATCTTTGACTTTCACTCTAAAAAAAATTGCCTGAATATCTTCAATTCTGTAGAAATTCACATAAATGATTCATGAAGTTTCTTTCAATACATGATAATTACAAGTAATATATCCCTAATGTTAAACTATTTTTTTTATCCTAACAAATTTAGAAGATGTTTTCATTTTATCAAGAAAGTTAGAGCAGTTTAATAAAAAGATGTTTAAACTTGAATTTAGAAAAAACACTATTCAACCAGACCAATCCACCTTCAATGGCTTGTTTATTATCTATGCCACACTTATTCAAATTACCATTTCCATGCTCTTTACAAATAATCCATTTATTTCTGCATGGTTATACACACACATTTACACTCTAAATAATATTGTTATAACCCCAATTTCTTTATATAATCCACATCTCTAGCCCTTTTGAAGAATCTTTATATCGTGCTTTTTGATAATAGCAACTACCACAGAATCAAGTTAATCCACCTTTGTCTGATTGTTTAATACAGCCTTCTATAGTACACATTGTTCTTTTGTCACCTCCATGTATTGCACATAATCCACAGTTCAAGTATTGTTTAGAACAGTTTTTTGTGGTGCAGTTATGTCGATATATAGCCTAATGTTCCAAACATAATCCACCTCTTTTATGTTGTTTAATACACTCTTTTATAACACACTTCTTTCGATCACCTCCCCCATGTGCTATACAGAAACCAAATCTATTTGCTTGTTTAGAACAATCTTCTATAGTGCACTTTTTTTTACTACCACCACCATGTTTAGTACATAATCCACCTCTTATTGCAAGTTTAGTACACTCTTCTCTAGAGCACTTATATCGATAACCAACACCATGTTTAGTACATAATCCATCTCGGATAGCGAGTTTAGTACACTCTTCTCTAGAACACTTATGCCGACAACTACCCCCATGTTTAGTACATAAACCTTTTTTCTTAGCTTTATTAGGGCACTCTAATACACTGCACAATCCACGATAACACACAGCCCCATGAGCTACACATAATCCACCACTTTTAATTTGTTTAGAGCAATCTTCTATTATGCACTTCTTTCGATTACCACCACCATGTGGCTTACATAATCCACTACTTTTAACTTGATTAGTACAATTTTCAATAGTGCACTTATATCGATACCCACCCCCATGATTAGTACATAATCCACCTCTGATGGCAAGTTTAGTACAACCTTCTCTGGAGCACTTATGTCGACGACAACCTCCATGTTTAGTACATAGGCCACCTATTGAAGATAATTTGGAACAATCTACTACACTGCACATTCCGCGATAGTACACAGCCCCATGTGCTACACATAATCCACCACTTTTAATTTGTTTAGTGCAATCTGCCACAGTGCACTTTCGACGATAATACACAGCCCCATGTGATATACATAATCCACCACTTTTAATTTGTTTAGTGCAATCTGCCACAGTGCACTTTCGTCGATAACCAATACCATGTTTTGTACATAACCCATCTCTGATAGCGAGCTTAGTACACCCTTCTCTAGAGCACTTATGCCGACCCCCACTTCCATGTTTTGTGCATAATAATCTTTTCTGAGCTTGTTTAGACTCTTCTTCTCTATTGCCCTCTGGCTGATGATAAATACCCACATGCTCTACATATAATCCGTATTTATAAAAGGGTTTAGAACAATGTTTTTCATCGCATTTCATTTGGTAGGAACTACATTCTTGTGCATTGAAAGATTCATCTTTCTCAACTGGATCCGAACATTCTTCAATATTATGGTTCCATTGTAAAGAGTGTCCATCCTGTAACACACAATATAATTTACACTTCTTTATTACCTTTTGGAATAAGGGTTTAATGAATACTTTAATTTCGATACCTTAACCTTAAAAGAAGCTAAGATTCAAACTCGAGACATTTAAATGAGTGTCCAAATAGAGTTTATTGAGTAGGGATAATTTTGTACTGTATTGTTTGTCTGGTAATAAGAAACCTGTGGTTTACTCTTCTCCATACTAGTCTGGATGTCGGTTGTGAAATGTACAATTAAAAAGGTAAATATATTAATATGATTGTAATTTAAATGATAATGTTTTAATTCACAAATACAAATCTAATATTTACGTTATTCTATTTTTTTTAAATCAACCTTGCTTATTAAATCGATACTCGAGTATGTCCTGAATAGCTCTCTCGAGCTTGAAAGAAAAAAGAAAAAAACATGCTCTTGTGCACTATTAGTTTATTTCATTTCCATATTCCAACACGTCTAGTCACATATTTCCCTCACAATTATTTCTTTGTTCCACAAAACATGACAACATACGCATTTGGGTTATATGTAATTACACATATATATTAATTACACTAATATGTAGAGCCATTAAAAAATGGGAGTTTATTTTTAGAGGTGAAATGGATTATTTTTCACAAAAAGTTAATATTTTATGTTTATATCAATACGATCTAAAATTAGAGCTAAAGTCCAGAAAAAAGGTAGCATTGCTTCTGGATACACAACAACAACAATGGGTTACTAGCATATGGTGATAATGTTTAGTTATATTTCCATACAGTAAAAAATTGGCACAATCATGGATCAAAACAATGCCATCGTAATATGGACTTGTTACAAAATGAGTATTATTTATTTCCCCATGCCAAGATAATTGTAATATGAACTATTTAAACATAATTAACTACACTCAAATCTCAAATGAAAACATTGCCATTTCAGACATATTTTTTTCCCTTAAAGATTGTTCGTCGGTCAAAACAATGTTGTATTTCGTTTGAAATCTTTGAGTCAATTTTTGCAAATGATAACCAAATTCCCTCCTCAAATGTATTTGTCAATTCATATTACAAATTCTCCTCCTTCTTCGCTGTATTCAACATAGTGATTGCCTATACCTCCTAAGCATGGTAGCTCCAAAAAATTTCAGACATTCTGTTCTTTATTTGCATTTTTTTTATTAAATGTGAGTCAAGCAGGAATCCCTGTGGTCACATGATACAGTAAAGTTACAGAAATATCATAACATTGTCAATGTTTTTCATTCATATTGTGAATTTAGTTACTTATTAACATATCCAGGGAAAAAATTAATCAAATATCAATATGCAATAATCGTACTCTTGGGAATATCAAAAATGATTTCTTAATATCATTACCCTCGAGTCTTATGAATACAAACATCAAAATAGTCCATTTCCAATATATGTTTGAACCTAACATGACCACCCTTAGCAAAGTGTATGTGTGTATATATGTCCTTATTTAGCTCAAACACAGAAACCTTTAAAGGCTTAAACAAAGAATTATTGATCTATTGAAATCAAAGTGTTAATTGGTAGTGGGTAAAAGTAGGAATCATGATTTACGCAATATCGAATACTATTATACAAAACGGCATCATTAGAATAAAACTACTCACAAGTGCTTACACGTCAATAACTAAATTGCATCGCATGACAGTTGCCAAATTAAAAAATAAATCTTTATCTAGAGGGAAAAAAAAGTTTTATTTTTGTGTAAACAATAAAAAAAATACATAAAAATTTGTGTTAGAGCAAATTTGAATTTTGCATGCTCCTAACTATGTGAAGTTATGACAGTGGGAACTAATAATCAATCATCATATAAATAATATACGATGTGTATTTGTGTCTGTATGTTTGTGGGTGATATAGCTCTAAAACCAAGATACTTTGAAAGCTTAAATCATACCCATATATAAAAATAAAATGTTGTCTGTTGTTCGGTCATACTCAAGCCTCTTAATACTTTTAGAAGGCATGGAAATCAAAAATACCAGGAATGTTGTGGGGATTACTCCTAATAACCTAATAAATCTTTATAATTTGAAATAGTGGTGAAATGGAGATGTAGAAATGTTCA
>CABFWO010004919.1:0-40864 GCA_902155825.1 Timema genevievae
ATGAAGGTCACAGATCGTCACACCAGCGCATGCAGCCCCATGCTCCACTCTGTTTTCATTTTACAGAACCAGTCTTGAAACTTTTTTATATCCCCTTGTATTATTAAAGAAAATGGCTGTTAAAAAAATACTTCATCCATCCACCAGGCTATGATAGGTTTTTAAAGTGAAAGTGAAGCCTTCTGGTAGAGATGTGGAAAGGAATATTTTTCATTTTGGAAAATTTTAAATTATTATGTCTGTAAAATAATTTCAAGTGATTTAAGGAAACTAATGTAATCGAGATATAGATATCCCAAATGTCAAAGTTTATACTTAAGATTAATTGCTCCTAAGGGTGTTAACACCAGAAACAACATCAAACGAGCTTTGGTGGCCGTACGGTCTAATGCGCTACTCTCACAAGAGACTAGACTGCAGATGATTCGGTACACCCAAGTGAGATTCGAACCTCGAGCTCCTTGTCACTGACAGTCTAGTCTATTGCAAGAGTAGCACGTTAAACCGCGCTGCCACTGAAGCGGGATACTAACATGTTAGTTACAATTATGTAGATCAATGAATTAACATATTAATAATGCTAATTTTCATTTCATATTAACATTTATTTAAATGAAACAATAACTTAATCATAAACGTTGGCATGAGTCCTTGTGCCCCTGGGTGTAAATATGACCCAGTCATGATCCGAACCAGAGACGTCTGCCGACATACACTCACAAATTCCACAAGAGTAGACAAACTGTGTAGTGACTAAGAAAGAAAAACATTTTATTTTAAAGTAAGATACTCACCTCTCATCCTGACCTTCAAAGCTTTCATCCCCTTCGTCATCATCATCATCATCATCCTCAGAATCACTAGGTGCCCTCAGCCATGATTGATACAACGCAGCAGCAGTCAGTGCATTATGTTTCTTATCAGCGCTACTGCTGATAGGACTTATCTTACTTTTGCCCTTCTCATCTGTTGCTTCACCATTTTCTCGAGGAGTTGACGAACTTGTTACGTGATCCCCACTGAAATCATATACATTGAACAGTTCTAGTTTTTACCTTGACTGATTACACTATGGCTATTTCTCATGACCTGCAAAATAAGCTTGCTACCTTTTAGAGTAAGCGGAGTAACATATTTATTACAAAATGTTTATTAAATAATTAGGTTTGAATGTCAATATAAGAGATCCAAATAATTTTTCTTACATCCATTAAGGCTGTGTCATACTGTGCTACTTGAGTAACAGCTAGTAAGTAGCCTAATGTGACATAAAAATAGCTGATACTAGCACTCGTCGACAAGTGAAAAAATCACTGCTACCTTAACACAATGTGACATAGAAGTAGCTGAAAAATGTAGTAGCCGCTACTTAGTAGAGACTAGTGAAGTGTGACACAGCCTTTACAGTTTCCAACACGTGGGTCGGGTCAGTTTTCTATTCAAGCTGTATATTTTCCACTACCAGCTTGCTATATGCTTCATATGCCTTATACTCTAACTTAAGACTAGGACCGGCACAACATCTAGTCCCCAGACATTAATTCATCACTGTGAAAGGGTGAACACACATTTCACCAATACTATAGTTTTCTGCCATGTCGGGAATCAAACCTGGTACCCTTAGCTCAGTAGAAAGACACACTAACGACTGAGCTAAGGTGTCCGATCCAAATCATGATAAGTATAAGCCAATTGTTGGCCAACTTGGAACCTAAATCATATAAATGTGTAGAAATGATGTGCTAATTTTCCTTAGTTCAAATATTAAAGACAATAGAACCTGATTTTCATCCTATTATAGAGACTTTAAATAATATACTGTATATGTATATCCATTAAGACTAATTATTTTAACTATTTTAACAAATGGTCATATGTTACATCAATTTGCTGATTAGGTTTTTTTTAGCTTAAATTAAAAAGTGTTTTGTTTTAGCTCTAAATGGTTCTTTTAAATATTATTTTTTAGTCTTCCATATTTGTTGTAGTACATAAAATTGGGGTGGATTATTTAAACTATCATAGTTGATTGGGTTAAAATGTGAAATGTTATTTGAATATGTATTATAGGTAGGCCAGCCTGTATTTATTTTTATAGAAATTTAGTTTTAAATTAATAATTTTGTTTTAGACTCTTTCTTATTTCAAAAGAAAGACCTAAGGACTATTGAAATGTGTGAGAGGGTGAATGGAAGCTGTGGTTTATTTAACCAAATGTTACCCGTGTCATTGGTTGAATGGAGTGCTGGTAACAGGGAAATCAGGGTTCAAGTCATGGCTGACAGGCCTGCATCAAACATTTTCTTTCGGGATGGGGAGAGAAAAATATATAAAAAATGTGTACAAAAATATATTGAATTAGACCCATTCTTGCATTCACTAATAATTGATAATATACTTCTTTATGACTTTTAATAGAAAATATACTAATTTTACAAACATTTTTATAAAAACTAATACATTTTCTATTAAAAGTCATAAAAAGTATATTATTTATTAGTGAACTGTAATATTTTTTTAAAAGAAATGTTGACATATTTTTATCTTCGTGTCTAGAGGAATTCCTGAGTATTGGCTGACTTAGGCTGTAGATCAAGTGACAGTCTCCAGTGCTACCAAACGTGATAACTATGAACTGAAAGCACGGCGGCAAGTTTGAAACTACTCGGAACAATAAAACACATTTCAAGGAAATAATGGAATAAATGTATACTCTTGAGACTAAAAATGTAGTTTACACAAAGTTTAACCGTCGATTTTCATTCAAATTGATTTTATAATTTTTTATCATTATATAATAATTTTTAATTTTTGTTTGAACGTCAGCATTCAGCTTCTGCTTCTTTGAGGTATTTTATATAAGTTTAAATTTTTTGATGCTATAAGCCAATTATTATTATTATTATTTTTAATTTCCAATATTGTAATCAACTATTATTAAAAATGTAGGCACATAATAATTGAATAAAATAGCATTTAATCAATTATATATTCTATATTTAGGACACCTTTTACCCTACCAATGCCTCTCGCTGACATCATTCACATAATTATATTAGTAGAGTACTAATGTGAAGATCAGGTTGTATCCAAATTTATTGAACAATTTAAAGAAGCTCTTATAAAATTGTAATAAAATTTCAATTTCATGATATTATAAGGCATAATTGTTCCTTTTCATAAGTTTGTCTATGCTTTGAGTTAAATTTATAGTAAAACATTAATAAAACTACTCCAAAACAATGCAAACCCTTGGATTGCTAAATATGAGGTGGTAGAGTCTAATTGTCACAAAACACATTTATAATTTATTTATTAATCCATAATGAAACTACAATAACGTTTTTTTGACCCCACATCCTACTATCTGTTCAGGTTGTACTAATGACAAGGATTAGGAGGGTTATATTTAGAGGACATGTACTAATGACAAGGATTAGGAGGGTTATGTACTTGAATTTGTGTGGAAAAACATTCGGTAGAAACCACCCTCAGTACACCCGACCGAGATTCAAACCTCAATCTCCTCGTCATCGGCAGTCCAGTCTACTGCGACCGATGAAGTGATGAAAATAAGGTTAAGTTAACTTAACTTAAATAAATTAATATTATTGTTAATGAATATTTAATACAAACATGATATTGATAGAACACCTGGGGAGTGAATCAAGTAACTCTTTAGTTGAACTTGCCGGTCCCATGCCCAAATAAAGAAAGAGGGCTGCAAGGGCGAAGCATACCGGGCAAATTAAAACACCTAAACCGATCTGACAGTTTGCGCTGGCGAGTGCTCTGCAAGGAATGTGAGTCATGGGTTCCTGAAGTCCACACAGCCTCTCTGGGTTGCTAGGTTAGTGTGGTCCATCTGAGTAGGAGTGGGTCCTTTGCCTCGAGTGTCAGCCCGGGGTAGCAGACGACAAAGGACGAGAGGGACATCCCCGGTTTGGAGGAAGGAAGGGGCATTGAAACCTAGTGTGACAATCAGGTTTAAAGGGACTTTGTAGATAGCAGCATCTAGGGAAACCCCTGGGCTCTGAGCATAGGCTGTTGGGAGATTACTTAACAATACTCTGTCTATGCCAGAGGAAGCAGTCTGACGAAAAAGATTGTCTCCCAAACAACTTTACTAATTCTCGATAATGGCAGCAAATATAAAAGACTGTAAGTCTGTTGAGAGAACTCAAGTGAAAGTAAAAGCAAGAATGAGAGCAAGGAGAGGAAAAGTAAAAAAGTATGAACGCAGAGGAAACAAGAAAATAGCTAATGGACTTTGTAGATAAGGTTTATAGTGTAGGAAGCAAGGATTACTAATAGCAAAATAGCGACCTTGGAGGAAGAACTGACCACCCTGACGATGTTGATGACACACCAGAAGGGTCAAATCGAGCAGCTAGAGAAGGACACACAGCTGGGGACAGCTCCGACACATGATCCAAAGCAGGTGCTGGCAGTGAAGACTTCAGGTGCGAGCAGTCAAGCATTTTGAAAAAGAGAAAGAAATGACAATTAACATGATATTTCTATTGTCAAGGATATGACTGAAACCAAAAAGTCACTTATGACAAAGATGAACCCGGCAAAAGAGGATATTAAGATGAGATCAGCCCGGATGGCCAGCAAGATGTGTATTGTGGAGTGACACTGAGAGGATAATGAAACACAAAGGAATTAAAGAGTACCTAAAATGCGTGAAGCCACGTAATTGAGGACTCACTATTGTGACTCACGTCACACTCTTCAGCATGCCTATAGGTAGGTCAAACAAGAGAGATGGGCAGCAGTGAACCATGTAACTGAGATCTCTCCTAAAGTTAGCAATTTTCTGCTAAGTAGTCGGATGTAATCAGGTTCTCCTTTGTGTCGGTGAAGAACTACATATGGGTCACTCGATGCCATAAGTGCAAGTACTTAGGACATGTCAACAAGTTCTACCCTAAGCAGAACTCTGTACTGAAGCAATATTTTATTTATTTTGGCCCAAAAAGTTTTTTTTATAAAAAGTTCAAAACCGCTAGTGTTTTCTCGCATTTCCTACATCCCCACCTAAAGACATATGACAGGTAAGAAAATAACACAGTTCAGTAACATGTGTGGAGCTCAGAACCAATATAGGTGGGTGTATGGTGATGAACAAGTACTTCCAATATTGTGATATCATAGAGACATATCTACAACAAGTGGTATAATTCAAGAACAGATGAGATAGGAGAGGAACTGAACGAGGTAATAAATGCCAGGTGGCTTGAAGTATGACATAGGACTGAAGGAGACGAGGGAACTGCGACAGTGGAGAGGAGTCAACACCTGATCATGTTGTCTGGGAATGTGGAACTACACAACACCTGCGACAAGCGACATTTCAGGTGTGCCGTATCTACGATCTTCTAGGTGACGATGTCTTATGGAAACTCCTCAACAAGGTCATAACAATTATCTCACTCAAGGAACAGGATAACTATATTATAGACAAACATAAATATAAGACAGTGACATGGACAAAGACAATGATTTAGAATACAGACACAACGTGAACAAAAAAGACAGTGGAAGGACTTGGAAAAACCAAAATCTTGGGCAAAGTCAGAAGTTATGGGATCCAGGCCTTTTTACAAGTCTCAATCTCTAGGTATCCTGGAGAGGCCTGCCTAGGACAAGGATCAGAATTTGAGATTCTAGAGGCAGCAATGTCTCCGACAACTGGAGCCTAGCCCTGGCATACTGGTAGGCAAATCATCAAACTTCCAGACTGACGCAGAAGATGAACGAACCGGCCAAGGAACCCCATGACCTTGGAACACTTGGTAATAAGTGTGGCACTGGCTGTTATGCACGTATACACGGCAAATAGACACAAAGTCAAAAGCAAGACAACAAGGGCAGCATGTGACATTGTATCAAAACTAAACAAAAAAAAAACTCCTTAATATGAATTTTTTATATTAATTTTTTCTGCCCGAGATATTCTCAAGGCCTTGGATTCTGCACATGCCAACTAAAAACATTACACTTTTGCCATGCTGTGAAACATTTCACACCCTCCCAGCTGTGTGAATGTTAGTGTATTCAAGTGACATATGGAACATTCCACACCCTCCCAGGTGTGTGAATGTTAGTGTATTCAGGTGACACATGGAACATTCCACACCCTCCCAACTGTGTGAATGTTAGTGTATTCAGGTGACACATGGAACATTCCACACCCTCCCAACTGTGTGAATGTTAGTATATTCAGGTGACACATGGAACATTCCACACCCTCCCAACTGTGTGAATGTTAGTATATTCAGGTGACACATGGAACATTCCACACCCTCCCAACTGTGTGAATGTTAGTGTATTCAGGTGACACATGGAACATTCCACACCCTCCCAACTGTGTGAATGTTAGTATATTCAGGTGACACATGGAACATTCCACACCCTCCCAACTGTGTGAATGTTAGTGTATTCAGGTGACATATGGAACATTCCACACCCTCCCAGCTGTGTGAATGTTAGTATATTCAGGTGACACATGGAACATTCCACACCCTCATCAACTGTGTGAATGTTAGTGTATTCAGGTGACATATGGAACATTCCACACCCTCCCAACTGTGTGAATGTTAGTATATTCAGGTGACACATGGAACATTCCACACCCTCCCAACTGTGTGAATGTTAGTATATTCAGGTGACACATGGAACATTCCACACCCTCCCAACTGTGTGAATGTTAGTGTATTCAGGTGACATATGGAACATTCCACACCCTCCCAGCTGTGTGAATGTTAGTATATTCAGGTGACACATGGAACATTCCACACCCTCTCAACTGTGTGAATGTTAGTGTATTCAGGTGACATATGGAACATTCCACACCCTCCCAACTGTGTGAATGTTAGTATATTCAGGTGACACATGGAACATTCCACACCCTCCCAACTGTGTGAATGTTAGTATATTCAGATGACATATGGAACAAGCTATATAATACTACCCAAGATATATGCTTTAAATATTAGTCAATGTGTGACCATAAAAGTTCTAAACTGATTAAATCTTTCTGTATCTCTCAATAAAAAGTAGCCACCCAAAGTGTTGGTAGTAAAATTATAATTTTTCCTATTGCCAGCATCAACAAGGAGCTACTAATATTTTACACCATGAAACTTCAAACAGTGTAAATGTGGGGACATGTATCCAATAAGCAATTGTTCTATTTTTTCTATGTTAAGCCTTTGTATAAAGCTGGTTTGGTCAAAATTGAATAACACAATAGACACCACCCTATCAATGCCAACCAATAGAACTTGATTCTGTCCACCCCCTTCCACAAGCAAGACAATGTTTCCCCGCACGCGACTGCCACTACATCACACGCCATTGTTATTTTGATTCTCGATTTGGTTACATTTTTGGTTTGATTTTGTGAACGATTTTTGATGACCCACACTATTTTTTTTATTTGATACGAACTTATAATTTTGATGAAATGAGGGTAAATAGGACCTTCTTGACTTTCATGAAGAAGTAGGAGATCATTCAGGAAGTGTAGAAGATCATTTAGGAAGTGTATGAGAAGAAGATTACAAAGATGCAGATTACGCGGTGGCATGGCATCCCAAAGTCGACACTTTTCACGATTCTCAAAATGAGAGAAGAAACTGTGAATGCAGTGCAGAAGGAAGGCCACAATGTAAAGGCCAAAAATTTGAAAGGTGCGATGCATGCGAATCTTGAGCAAAATATGCTGGAGTGGTTCAGCCAGCAGAGAGGGCAAAATGTGCCTATAAACGGATCAACGATAGAGCAGAAGGCTGATGAATTTTCCCTGAGGTTGGGTATAGAAAACTAAGTGTTTGAGTGGGTGGCTATAGCGTTTCAAAGTGCATCACAGCACATCCAGCCACAAGTTCGTCGGTGAAAGCGCATCGGTCAACCCAACACCGGAGAGGGAGTGGATGCCCTTGCTCCGAAACATCCTTAGGCGCTATCAGCCTCAAGATGTATATAACGCTGATGAGCTGGAGATGTTCTACAGCCTCATGCCAGATCACACTCTTGCTGTAAAAGGGGATAAGTGCAAGGATTCAAAGAGGAGCAAGGAGCACCTCACCATCTTTCTGTGCATGGATGACCTCTGGGGTGTTCATTAGGTGGCTTCAAGGCTTCGATTCAAAGATGGACGCCACAAATAGAAAAGTCATGCTCTTCGTCGACAATTGCCCCGCACATCCTGCTCTTGACCAACTCAGGAACATCGAGCTTGTGTTTCTGCCAAAGAACACCACCAACATGCTTCAGCCCCTAGACCGGGGATAATCCAGCAAGTGAAGGTGAAGTTCCGCGAGATGCTTGTGCGGAGTATGGTGTGGAATCTCGACATGGGAAAGGAGGTCAAAAAGTGTGACGTGTTCAGGGCCATGGAAAGAATCGTCACCAGTTGGAGGGCCGTGAGACCGGTGGTAATCGCCAACTGCTTCCGACACATACACTTTGTCCTACCAGTCAACAAAGAGACTTCAGTATATGTGCTTCCCGCCGCTGCCAGCGGCAAAGACCCAGATGACCCACCGCCAGTGGACGCCAATTCTCAGCCAGGCCCTTACATGGAACCGCAGCCTGGTTCATCAACAGCACCTTTGTCCGCCCCCCTGACTTTCACTTGGCCGTGTGACGAGGAAACGTGGCAGAGATTAGCCCTAGACTGCACGTATGAGGAGTACATAGCAGCAGATGATGACATCACAGTTAGCAGGAGTCCAGCGATGAAGAGGGGGAGGAAGGAATGGAAGAATAGCCTGAAGACATCCCCACAACGAAAGATGTTCTGAAAGCCGGTGACGTCTACTCAAGAGCACTTAAGCGCTAGGGCGCTAGTGAAGAAGCAGGCCTCCATAATGAACTTCTTTAAGAAATAGGTAGTTTTTTTTCATGTTTCGTCTAAAAAAATGCAATTTTTGCTATGAGGGTTGGGGGTGGAACAAAATCAGTTAAAATTCCAATAACCACCCCTTCAAAATAACGACCCTTTTCCAGGTAACCGTGAAAGGTCGTAGAATCAAGAGTTGACTGTATATATTAATTTTTTCAAATTTATTTAATCGTCAATTTGGCTGAGTCGGTAGAGTGACATTCTCATAATATAGACTTCGCGTGTTCAAATCTTGTCATCTCCGATTTTTTTAATCTATCAGACTGAAAATATAAACCTTTAATTTTAAATGATTGTATTAGTAAGCATATAATTTGTTTTAAATATCTTTTATAGAAGTATACAAGGTATTTGAGCCTACATAGACTACCATAATATTCTTCTTTAAAAATAATTTAACAAGGTAGTAAACTAAAAACAGTACATTAATTTTGAAATTTTGTGTGTAGGTGATTATTTAAAAATAAGGCTAAGCAAGCTAATTATCATTTGCATAGTAAAAACCTTTGGGGCATATTTATGTTTTAAAAATAGTTGCAAAAATAAAATAATATTTTAGTAAATTCGAATTCTTAACAAGTGATTTAAATTCAGACAAAAAATTTAAATAATTGATTCGAGGTGGGATCAATCCCGTGAACTTCTGAATTTCAGACAAGCACGCTACCAAGTGAGCTAGAGTGGATATTGAATATAAGGACGGTTTAACTTCTAGTCATATAACTTGACAACAAACTTAGATGCAAACAACTGGAAGATTAATAAAACCAAACAAATCGTGCACTCAATACAATAAGTGTGTTTACTTTAAGTTATGTATCTTGTACAATGGCGTGTTGGGGCATCTCATCCCCTCAATCCTCTAGAACATCATAGTTTTACAGTGTTGTCAGATTGAAAACTCAGTCCCAAGCAAAACAACACTACACCGACTCGCACGACAGTAGAAACCTTGCAAAATTAGCTCTTTTTTGGTACAGCCTGCGATTCGCAAGTTTGCTCGCTAGCGAGTATTTTCGCAAGTTTCAAAATTAGGGGTCCTGCTGAGGAAAGGGATTGATGTACCCCGGAAATGATATATTTATGTGTTTTGTTTTAATTGTGAATTATGAGGCCTACAATTTTCTAGTGTGTAGGCCTTGCTCTTCTCTTCTCTATTTAATATTTAATTTAATACAGCCATTTTCCCTATGTTTACATACCAAAATAGAGTGTTTAGGTACTTTTGGTCAAAATAACTGCAGTGACACTTGCTTTTGTCACAGCATATATGTACAGCCCAATTTTAATAGTAAGGATCCTTTACAAAACACATATTTTTTTTGCTGCCAAAATTATGTTTTACAATATTTTTTTAGAGGTAGTGATAATGTCTATCAAAAGTTATAGCTGCAGATAACATGACTTGATTCATGAATACACGAAAGTAAATCGAGTAACTTTTAATAGTTGTGAGATAAGGTCTTTCCTACAAAAATTGGACTAAATTGACTCTTAAGATTGTACCATTTTAGAAAATATTCTAAACAAGTTGAAATTAAGGAGTGGATTTGATTTATAATTTAATACTTAAGATATATTGCTTAGAAATCTAAAGAAAGAGTTGATTGATAATTTTGTTAAGTTGGTTGATATAAAAACAAAATTGCAGGTCAAAATGTATAATTAAGATTAATTTATGGTACTAACATATTGTCAAATAGTGAACATTACACATTTAATAAATAATTCATCATCAATTTAGCAGTATATCGGGTGATGGTAAGTCTAAAATACATTAAATATTAAACACGTTAAAAATGTTAAGATTGTGTTTAGGACACACATTCATACTCAATGTCCCAGTTTACATCAAATGTCTAATAAAACTCTTTATTGATCCATCCATAGTTTTAGAGCTATGTATTACCTTCCATCATCCGCTGTGTCCTTGCTGTCGGGTAACATTTCACCATTCACCTCAGGTTCATTAACACTGTCCGTGCTTACACTTGAGGCAGCTGGAGCTTGTTTAGTCGTGTCTTCAGAACTGTCAGGCATAATTTCATCAGGAACTGATGATTCAGGTTTAGTACCGGATGCCTCCTCTTCTTTTTTACCATTTCTAGTGGTTGAGTCAGAAGACTGCGTTATCTGTTGTTCATCCTTAGTGACACAGTCCCCTTCACCTCGATTGTTGCTAGAACTACTCACTTCAGGCTCCGCCTCATTTCCGTTTAACTTGGACATTCCCGAACACCCCGGCTGTGAGTTCATCGCTAGCCAAATGTCATCCTTTATCTCTCGGCAGCTACGCTTAAACCGAATACGAGGAGATGGGAAAAGTGTCTTCTTTGAATCAATCTGTAAGAGTTTTTTTTCTGGATGGCTGAGATCATTTTGATATTTTGCGATAACTTCTTCTAGTGGCATTTCTGCCTCTTCATACAGGTTTTTAACATTTTCCTCTTCTTCATCATCATCATCAGCGTTTGGTTCTTCTGAGGAGAAAAAATGATTAATTAACAAACTATGGTTACTAAATTTATAAAACTAAAACAACAGACAATAATTAAAAATAATATGCATGCTATTTGAAGGATCAAAAGTTTGGTTTTAAAAACAACACAGCTACTAGTTTATATTATATTGGTAAAGTTAATTGGTTAAAGTTTTTTTTATCTATGCATAGCTTGTTATTTTGAAAAAAATAGTTTTAAAGGTATGCTGTCACATTAGCCTTCAAAGTCAGAGCTAGTTGGGTGTAAGTGCGGCACTTGAAATTAACAATGATTTGTTTATTCAACAAAAATTAACGTTTATATTTTAGTTATCAACTGGGCCTGGATTTTGATGACATAAAAATAATCAAAACATGACCTATAAAATGACCTAAGAATCCTAAAAAAATGACATATAATTTTCAAATAATGACCTTACAAAGAGTCGTAATAAATCAAAGAGGTGCTTTACAAATGTAAACTAAACAACTAAAACTCTTTCATTCTGCTAAATATAATATTGTTTCAGGAGTAATAGCTACCCTCTAGCCCTAGTTGTAATATCTCACCAGGAATGTGTATTTTACAGCAAACAAGCAAAGAGGATACAAAGTTCTTATTCTGACAACTGTGGTTAAATAATTATGAATGTATAAGATATCAATTGGATTTTAAAACATACTTAATCAACATGAATGCATTAAAAATGGTCAAAACAATTCTTAAAAATTACCCAAAATTCCTAGAAATGACTAAAATTACTTTTAAAGGACGAAAACCAAGAAAATATGAACTGAACATTCAAAATGACAAAAAAATAGACAAAAAAAGACCTATAAAATATAAATTTCTAAAACCATAGTATCATAAAGAGTTTATTTACTTATGAGCATTGTATGTGATATACCAATAAAAAGGTAACATTTCATCAAAATATGGACCCTTGTTATTGTTATTTTAGATAAATAATAGATCACTTATAAATATGTGAAAATTGGGTTATAACACCAAGACAGGCAGTAAATCTAAATTCTATAAGTGTAATATCTGGCCTGAGGTCGAGGTTTGTCAAACTTGTGATAAAATACATTCTTGTATCATAGTAAATATACTGTCTTAATAGAGCCTACTCTCATGTATAAGTTTTAGTTTAAAAAATAATGGTGTTCTTGTTTTGTCACAAAAAGTACTTTACTTGTGCTGAGCATACTTGTATGGTAAATTAAAATTACTTGTGTTTATTGATCCCTAAACTGTCTCTTTTATTAGTAATAAGACTCGTAAACAACATTTATAAATCCCAAAAACTATTTCCTTCATTCTAATTCGTAAACTTAAAAGTATGAACAATGCATTCAAAGCAAAATTCAGCCCTTTTTCTTTAAACTATTAAATTTTAGCAAAACTAAGCTTTCTTTTGATAAGTGATGAGTATCAACTTTGACAATTTCAAGCAAATTGTAAAATTATTTCTTTAAATAATTGAAATATTGTTCAGTAAAAAAATTAATTTACAGGGATTGTTAGTTGGAAGGCTAAAATTATTAAAAGAGAATGAAGCTAGTGAAATTAACTATGTCTAGGCAATACAAAATTGTCTTAAACTGTGAGGAAGTGATGTAAATTACTTACTGTGGGGAGTATTATTCACAATAAACTTTGAAACAATTTTTATGATGCAAGTTACCTGAATTCAATCACAACCTCAACCAAAATTGTTTGGATCTAGTTTCAGGCTTGGAGTACTCAAAAGATAATTTAAAAGTAAAAGCTTTTTCCAAAATGCTAGTGAAATGTATCAATAGAAAGAAAATTACCTGAAAGTGTGGTAAATCCTATGTTCAATATAGCTTGTAAAACTTGATTGGCCAATAAACTGCAATAGTTGGCCACTGCGGCAAATAGTGGGTGCCACACTAGATCCACCATCAACTGCCACACTAACCTCAACATGTAAATACGGTGAAGGTTTTGTGGCACCCAATTTACAAATAAAACAAAAAATATTTATTTATAATAATTAGACATGTTCTGGTATTTAAAAAAAACTATTAAGGTACCATGGATATTAAAATAAAACCTATGAATTTAATGAGAAAATGAGATTTAAAATTTAAGAAAAGATTTTTTTTAAAAAAAGCGTTTCTTTTTAAAACATAAGATTTTACTCCTTATCTTGACATTTTTATTTTGTCAATTATGAAAAGAGTAGTTTTATCATTATCTATATTTTAATATTTCTTTTAATTTATTTTTTGCTTCTAAATTATGGTGGCACACTAACCTTGTTTGAAAAATGGTATAATTTTCTATTAAATATAATAAATATAGCTGTATTTGTTCTATCTGTTTTTCTCTGTTGTAAATACATTCCAGCAGTAAACATTGCTGATAAAAGTTTGATTCACACTCATAGGACTGTGCTATGGCCGTGCTGTGACTGTGCCGTCTTGGATCGGTTCAAAAGTGATTTCCCAAGGTCACAGTCCATCACGGTACGAACACAGTCCCAATACAGTCCTATCAGTGTGAATGTAGATGACCTCGGCTTTTTCCGGCAAATGGCGAACCTTCACGAAGGTTATTATCTACAATCTGACAGTGGCTGCGGAACATTTCAACATTGTTAACACAACTGTGTGCAATAAGCCAAAACTATGGATGAAGAAAACTTAATAATGTTGGTTCAAGAGTAAGAATGCTTGTATAATTTGCAGCATAAAGATTATGAGAATAATCTTACTAAAGAAAATATTTGGAGGGAGAAGCTGAAAAACTGAATGCAAGAGGTTTCTGTAAGTTTTTAAACTTCGGGACACTCATTCTAAAATATTTGTGAAACTTTTGATGGTCATCTCTGAGTCGCACATTTATATTGTGGAATTATCCTCCTCTTGTTTAAAAAAATTATTAACCCAGTATTTTCTTCGTTTTCTCCTCTTTTCTATCAAGTGAAATAAGATAAAGCCCACATGCAACAATCACATCTTCCTCTGTTTGATACATGTTTACATTTGCCGATGAGCAAAACAGGAGCGCTAACAGCACAGTCCCTATCAGTGTGAATGGTAGCAACACGACACAGTCCCAGCCGGTCCTATCAGTGTGAATGGTAGTGACACGACACAGTCCCAGCCGGTCCTAACAGTGTGAATGGTAGTGACACGACACAGTCCCAGCCGGTCCTAACAGTGTGAATGGTAGTGACACGACACAGTCCCAGCACGGCCCTATCAGTGTGAATGGTAGCGACACGACACAGTCCCAGCCGGTCCTATCAGTGTGAATGGTAGTGACACGACACAGTCCCAGCACGGTCCTATCAGTGTGAATGGTAGCGACACGACACAGTCCCAGCACGGTCCTATCAGTGTGAATGGTAGTGACACGACACAGTCCCAGCATGGTCCTATCAGTGTGAATGGTAGTGACACGACACAGTCCCAGCATGGTCCTATCAGTGTGAATGGTGCTTAAATAATGAGCAATTTTCAAAGGGAAATTCTTCCATAGGTCAATATCATTTTTTTTTAAATAAGTGTGTTCTTTACCACGTTTTAGAAATTGGCGAGAAAAGTGGATACCACAAGTTTGAAACCCGGTATTGCTAGGTTTTATCCTCGAGTATTGGGTTTCATAAACAAGTATTTGTAATTTATATTTTAATATCTACTCTCACATGTTAAGTTCCTCAAACTTAGAGAGTTATATATATATATATATATACACACACATACATATTTATTTCAAATCTTTTAAAGTATGCAACACACTTCATGAATATATTGATAGTTCAATGCCCACGACTATTCAAGGGAGCAATAATTATTGCTAATCTTGAGGCTCCCGATTTTTTGAGAAAATAATCATTAGAAATGAACCAGAAAAAGAAACTATTTTTTGTATAAGTTTGATATATTGTCAAGATTACTACCATATTTGTCAGGACAGTAAACTTTATAATTAAGTTTATATCAACCAATGTCAGGAAAAAAAAACTAGTTGAAATATCATCTCAGTAGGCCTTTATATTTTTTAGCTTGAGTTTGTGGATAGTAAACATTAAAATTATATCTACCAGCAGTAAGGAAAAACTAAGTGTAATATCAACTCAGTATATTTTTTAGCTCTAGGCTGGATTTACATCAGCTGTACAGTCCCGATACAATCACGGTAGAGTAACTAGACTGTTTATATCAAGGATCAATACAGCCGGAGTATGATACTCTCAGAGAATATTTTATCATACCGTCATTGTAGTCTTATTGTATTGCATCACCAACATAGCGCTAGTATGCTTTAGAAAGACGTTCTGCCCAAAATATACTGCCATAGTTTAACACAAGATTGTCCTTAAAATGGCCAAAAGAAAAGTAGAAACCTCTGTCTGGAGTTGTGAAAAAGTTACATTTTTCATTATATTCTATATAACTATCAGGATACATTTTTGAATAATTTATTTTAGTCATTCATGAAATGAGGTTACAAATTCGTCTCCTTTCCTCTAGCAGATTTTCTTCCCTGTTCATTTTAATGGCTTCGTCCTCATTATCCAAAATAGTTAGTATAGATTTGAAAAACCTGTACATTCCTGATTCTATTTAGTGCATGTTACAAGGAGCTGGCATGGCCCTAACTAAAAGCCATCAAGCAAAAGTGAACCATCCCTGTATTGAGCATGTATCGCTTATGTAAATTACCGTAATTGTAAGGGGCCATGCATGTAAAGGGGGAGCTGTGTGACATGGGGGCGGGGGGTTTATGCTAGCATAACTTAACAAACCTCTAAACACAGATGTATATGACTGGTTGCAACCAACTTAATTAGAAGACGTTTAAAAAATGATCCAGTCATGTACAAACTGTTTGATTATAAATTGCATCCTTTATACAAAATCCTATTTATTTTAAACTTATAAGATCCAACGTGAAAATAAGAAGTCCACTAAAAAAAACCATTCAAAAACGAAATGAGGAAAAGATTGCATGATACAGTTCTGATGATTAAAAAAATGCCTCAACAACTCAATCCATATAATTAAAAAAACACTAAAGAAGGCTAAATTCTATTGTCTTTATTTAAAACATTTAGCCTAGATATTTGGTAGCTATCTACAAATATACTTATTCTTAATAAAGTGAAATTAGGTAGTTATGTTGCTTCTTACTTGCATTTCCATATGGAAAGGGAGGGGGAACTAACTTAAATAAACCTGTCTTGCAAATCATAAATCAATGAACAATATACTCAAAGGAATGTGGGAAATTTGCATGCCGATTCGATAAAGCTCTGAATTATCAACAAATGGAAAAAAATAATCTATCAGTCCTCTTCATGCTCTATGATGGAACCGATCCTGCAACATCATGAAAAATGTTTCCTATTTTGAGTAAACAATATGGTAGATAATTAATCTCGTTTTTCATCGAGAGCTCAACCCAAAGAGTTGTTGGATTAAATTAAAATACATTTTTAGGACATTATGTTTGTTTTGAGGAAGTAGAAGAAAGCGCAACTTTTAGTTTTTAACAAATGGAACAATCTAATATGGAATTGAACAATCAGATAAAATGCAAACATATACTATGTGAATGGTTTTTTGAGGAACATTTATTGTGAATAGTTTCACTCGAATGTAAAGTTAATAAAATAACAGAAAAGTCAAAATGGATTTCCCATCCAGGATAATGATTCTTTTCAAAATGCCAATCAGGGACAAGATAATCCAGGGAAAGAAACCCCTTCACCTGTTTTTGAGGATATTAGCCTCAAAAATGATTTGTGAGACGCGTTGTAACATGCAGAGCAAGAATGATTGTGTACAAAGTTTATAGGAACGTGAAAAGTAACAAACCTATATTTTAATCATTTAGAAGGACAAGAATGGGGAAAAGATGAAGATGATGTTAACGGGGAACCCAAAAGCGTTATACTCCATCAAGTGGGGAGAGTTCATTTGTGTGGCAAAAACTTTGGACATGAATTTAGATGCCATTTTAATATGGCAAGAGGACTCAACTTTTGTAGGAAATGATTCTTGTGAATTCTTCAAATGGTGTTTTATCCTCAAAAGTGTTTGGTTAAAGAGGCCTCATGGGAGATGCAAAACAGTCCATGAGAGAGCAAATTTTTTTAGAATTATTTGCATCTCAATTAATATTTATGAGTAAAATGCCTTGTGTTGTCATTTATTGTAAGCCCAATCTTTTTTTAAAAAAAGTTTTTTGTATTTGTTAGGTCTGGGCCGATGCTGATAAACGATCTGATTTATCAGCCGATATTGGCACAATCGACCAAGGATAGTCCGTTTTTTATCATGCAGATATTTTACGCTGATAATTCAAAATCTATAGATATGTTTTAAATTCTCAAGTCATTAAAATATCATTCATATTTCCAACAAAAATATTTAAATTCAGTTGCTTGCATGCAAACACAAATTCTTTAACTCTGCGTTAGATATTTTATTGTATAATAAACAGCAAAGCCAACATTCTAAACAAAACAAACCATTCCATTTTATTTACCTTAAGGCTTATTTCAAATTATGAAATGCTTGATAAATATATTAGAGATAAAGATTTCCGCAAGTAACAAAGTTAAACACTATCAAAACCAATATTAAGTGGGCCAATATGATTTTATTTGTTGTGGATTTATAAATTTTTAAAAATATATCATATTATGGTGCTGGTCAGCTGCATGCCGATTACTGAGCCCTCCAAGATCCGCTCAATCCATAGATTACTGAGCGCTCCCCGAGATCAGTTCTTAGAGCGCGTTCAAGCGTAATGTCAAAGTACCAATTTATCGGCGTTGTAAATAATTGTTAGTTATTTTGTCATTTAACTGAGAATTAATATACTGATAATAAAAAAACTAAATCGGCATAGGCAATATCTGCAAAAGGGCTTATCTGCCCATCCCTAATTTTTGTATTAGTTATCATTAGGGTTTAAAAGTCTCTATTTGCCTGAGAAAAACAATACTTGGTATATACATACCTAATAAGGCCGTTACCAAGCTAGGTAGGCAAGAAACTGTGCATAACTCAAAAACCAACAACTCCGTAAGTGCACTTAGTCTACCTTCACTAACTTTCTTCACACTTCCCTATTCTTGCGTCTTACCTTTGCTTTAACAACATCCATACACACAGTTATACATGCTCTTTTATTCTTAAGACTTTTGATGTCTCTTTTTTACACATTCATATACAACATTTATCCACGTCTTACATAACCTACCCCTTCCTTTTATGCCACAAATTCTACTTTCATATATTTGCTTCCTCACTCAATCTCTCAACATGCCCAAACCACCGTAAGACACTTCTTTCACATTGACTTATTGGGTTCCCTTTTAAACTGCACTCCTTCAGCACTCACTCATCACTGACTATCCATAAAAGTTTTTCCAAATACATTCCTTAGATATCTCATTTCAACTTTATTCAGCTTGCTCTTGTATTCCTCCTGACAAACCCACGCTTCACATCCATAATACAATGTTGGTGTCAACACACTTTTATGTATTCCCATCTTTTCTTCTTTCAATACTTCTTCATTCTTTGCAATAGTCCACATACATCCAACTACTCTTCAAGATGCATTTACCCGTCTGTTGATTTCACCATCTATCCTTCCGTTTTTATGGAAAATTCTGCTCAGACACATAAAAGCATTTCCTGATTCATCCTTATCAAAAACTATCACCTTAGTTTGGACACAATTATACAAAGATCCATTCTGCCTGTCGCCACATTCAAACAATTTAAAGCATCCTGTAAGTCACTTCCATTCTCAGCCATGAATATGACATCATCTGCATATAACAGCACTCTCACATTCACATTGTCCATTTGTACACCAACCACGTCCTAACAAGCATCCCTCGAATACACTTATCCATGAAAACATTTAACAACCATAGACACATAACAAGACCTTGTGTAGCACCCTGTTTAATGTCAAACCATTCGCTCAAAACTCCATACACCCTAACGCATGCTTTATTTCCACCATACACCACCATTGCATTTACTAACCATGCATCCACACCATACTCTCTCAGAACTTTCCATAACAAACTCCTATTCACCCGATCATGACTTTTCAGAAAGACAAATGCATAAGACACGTTATTCTCACTGCCATGCATTTCTAAATATGTTGCAATGCAAATCTCTGGTCCATGCAACCTTTACCTGGCATAAAACCACAAAATACTACTCATATCTCATACAAAATACTTTATTAATAAACTTTTCATTTTGGTATTCTTTTTATCACTGAGTCTTACTATCCATTTGGGTTACTAACCTTTTTGCTATTGAATAGCAAAATAAACAAAAACTATTTTAATCCTGATAATATAATCTTTTTTAAATATGTCTAAGTAATGTTTATTACTTTCTATTACTTACTTAGTCTATGGTATTAGGAACTCGAGAGTGTATTGCTGCACTTATTAAAGTAAGTCACCTATTCTTATCTTGACATAGTCCTATCCAGCTCACCTCATTACTCATGAGAATGACATATAAAGATGTATACTTGTTTTGGGGGAGAAATTCTGCTAAGTTTACTGATTACTTTTATTCTCGAAATATTAATATTTTAAAAGATGGCTTTAGTAATTTGGTTTATATGGGGTAATTGTTAATATTTTAGCATTATAAATAGTTTGACATATATTTTTTTTCTTCTAAAATTTTTTTAGTAATGGTAGTTAACTAATTACTGAGTTTTGTAACGTTAGATTTTTTTTGAAAATGGCACTAATGATTAGGTTCAAAACTGAAAACGGGGGACTATTTTGCATTATCAATATTAATTTATCGTTATTTATCTAAAATAAATTCATTTAAGGCTTGTTTAGCTATGATGAATGATATAAAATTTTAATTTTTTTGAAATTGATCTTGAAGATTGAATTCAAATTATTAGTTTTTCATGATAATATGATAAATAATTTTAGGGTACTTTTCAAATCCTTTAATTTTGAGAATTTAAATTTTGCTAAATAGCCATATTTGAACAATTTGGTTTAAAATTTATTAATAGAGATTGTTTATTGTGAGTTTACTCAAAACACTTTTTTTTTAATTTTGAAAATTATCTTTGAAGCTATTATACCTACACAATATGAATGTTTGTGCAATTGTTTTGTATCATTTACTTACTCTACTATCTCAGGTATTTATTTTAATTTCATTGTTATGTTTATTCTATTTTAATTGCTTACCTCTAGCTAAAAAGATAATGGAAGTTACTATTAGTGAAATGTTCGAGCGACACATTTAATTCCATGTCACCCACTTCAGTGGCTGCATGGTCTAACACGCTACTCACGCAGTAGACTAGACTGACGATGACAGGGAGATTGAGATTAGTATCTCGGTCGAGTGTACTGAAGGGTTTTTCCAAAATTGTTTCCCACTCTCCCTCCTCATAAATGCGGGTATACTTCCTATAAATATAACCTTCCTAAGCCCTAAAACCATTAGTGTAAATAGTACATAAGCGTATAACCTGAATGGGTAGTAAGACGCGGTGCTAAAAGAAATAATTTCATATTTAATTATTTATGTTGGCCACACTATTTCACAAAAAACTTTTTTTTTCTTTAAAAATATATTTCTGTTCATGTAATGTGTATAACAAATAGCTTTTCATATTAGTAAGTAAATTTTCTTAGGGCTGATTGTATAATGTATACATTTTTTAAATTTCTGGGTGCTGATTGTATAATGTATACATTTTTTAAATTTCTGGGTGCTGCTTATAACATTATATAATGTCACATATTTTTATTTAAAGAAAGGGGTTCTATGTATACTCTATGATCATCTCTAAAATCATCTTCACAACTCAAGCTTGCATTTGTGTATGTAAATTGATTAAGTTTTATTAGTTTTACTTTGTAAAAACAGTTTGTATATTTTTCTATTATTGTGCTCAAAAGTTTTACAAATCAAATGGAAAGATATATATATATATATATATATATATATATATGATCCACTTTTTTTTTAAAGTTTGGGACCACATAAAACGTTAGAGCCATCAAAATCTTAAGGCCGAAAATTTCCATGATTATCATAATTTTTTTAGCTTATGAGAAAGTAAAAAGACTAATATTTTTAATCAATATTATTCTAAATAATGTTAAGTTCAGTAAAATTAGAGTTTAAAAACAAAAATAGGTCTGTATTCAATTATAAAGATTTACTATTACTAACTAGTGTTCATCCATATTTTTGGGTTCGGATTATGCGCTAATTTGTTCTTGAATACAATAATATTAACTATTTATTCAATGTGAACAGTTAGTAAGACGAGGTGCTTTGAAAATAAAATAAAAAATTCAATTAACAAATTAAAAAATAATATTTAATTATGTTCCTATCATTCACAACGAATACATTTTAAAAAATGGTTTGAATCAATAAGTTTTTTCCTGCTCATACTGTCAACTCTAGGCCTCAGCCTGAACTACAATACCTACTCCCTTTCAAAAGGGGTTGGGGTTGAACTAAGCAAAGAGAGAGGAAAGGAACAATAAATGCACTGGCCTCAAAACCCAGCTCTCGTATGAGTGTGTGTGTGTACACACACAAGAATAATCTAGCCCACGCATGTTTTAAAATCACAAGATGCTCGTGGATTTCTGTCTGACTATCCTAGGGCCTTAAATATCGATGCTTAAATTGTACGCCTACCACACTCAGGTGAATACATTAATTCCTATTTATGATTTAAAATAGTGGGAACATATTTTAAAGCTTCACAATATTGGAATAAATATGGTTTGTCTCATCACTTCTAAAATGATTGTGGCAGCGCTGTAAATGGAAGACACTAGTAAAGTGCTAAAACGGCACACATAGTTCCTGGTATTCCTACAAGTAGCATTACACTACGGTTACCAAACTATTTCAAATTTTAGTTTTATAAATAACCTTTTAAAGCTTAGTATTTAACTAACAAATTTTAAATAAATTGCTAAAACAAGTAGAAAAATATTATCTAGCCTTGTGATTTCTTCTTTTTCCAACATTAATACTTACATCTATATTAATCTTGTTAAAGTAATTATTCATCTAAAAAAACATAAAAAAGTAATAGAACACTAAATCAAAATTCTAATCAAAGAAAATTGAAGTAAAAATAGTTCTGCTTTATATAGTAAAATTCAATTTTGAATATTTAACTTAATGAAGTCATTATAAGCAAACTAGTGCAAGGCTGAAAATGTGATAGTTTTCATTGTATAATTTAATTAGTATGATTAATTGAAGTTATACAGAGTCTTCGTTCTAGATAATATAAATTCCATGTCATTGATGAAAACCAATTTCAAATCCATTGACCGGTTTTGTCACAATCTTTTATTTTGTAATACCATGTTTTTATGGGTGAACGAGTGTTGACGAGCCCCTTAATATAATGGTGTATATACATATGTGTAATATACAGAAATGAAGTACAGTACTGTACATATAATATTGTATTGATTTGAATAGTTACTGAATTGGAAACTAACAAACACAGCACTTGTAAAAACACCACAGCACGACTGTTCCACTCGAGTTACACAAACAAACTGAGAGGTAATACAGTTGAGTGACCTTGGATTGTGATGACTGACGCCAACAACTGTGTGCACATGCATGTGTGGAGTTACACGGAGAGTCGAGTTTCAGAGACTCTACTGTAGCAATAAAACCTGGAGGTCATTTCAAGGATCTTTGATGCTAAATTCCACTCTTAGTAGACATTTTTAATTTATTTTGATTTTCAAGCTTGACGACATGTTTTATGGAACCAACTTGAAATATCTTTTTAAATTTCAATCACTTTTTATTCCTAAAAATCATTCAATATAGGTAATAAATTTAATAAGAATAATTACAAATCTAGGGAAATTTGTAATATATTTTGTAGCCATTTTTGTAAAAATCATTTAAAAAACTCATTACTAGCTTTCTATAAGTAGGCCCATTGTAGAGCGTCGAAAATTCGGACTAATTAAGGATCGACCCAGTCTGGATTTTCAAATATACACTATCTATACTAAAAATAAAAAATAAGCATAGAGGGGATACTTACTCAGTGTTAAGGTAGAAACATTTTCAATTTATTTAAACAACAAACTTACACATTGTTTTTTGTTGTTGCTAAATATCACAAATTCTGAAGGCAAAGATTTAGCAACAAAAAAAGTCTTCACATTTTTTTTAAAGGGGCAAGGTATTTTTTTTGGCGGCCTTGTCTCTGATATTGATACCACCCTGGTTATTTTCTTGGCAATCCGGATTCTTGACGTTTGAATTTTCAACGCTCTACTGTAATTCAAAAATTATTTTAAATTGATCATAATTTTAATTTTAGTTACAGCATTTTCAAATGCTTTTGGCCAAATTTTAAATATTCAGAAAAAATCAGTTCCAAAGGATTCAATACATGAACCAAAATACAAACTATTGTTTGTAAGATATTGATTGGTCTATTGAATTTCTTGGCAAAGCCATTTACAATAAAGATGTTAGCATCCAAACCTGATTCCAGGACAAACTAGATCGAACTACACCTAATTTCATAGCTGAGGGAGCTGCAGGTCTTATGGAGAAAAGATTTATCTTCGCTCTCTCTCTCTCTCTCTGTTACCGGTTGCCAAACCTTCCAGCTTTCTGTTATTGAGAAGTGAGGGTTTACTTGGAAATCCCTCATTGTAAACAATGCGTTCCTTTCGGTGTACAGCCTTTTCTAGAAACATTAACTATTTCCACAATAGTATTTTTTTTTTCAAGATTGAAGTTTATTAACTTTTTCTATTCACCACGTAACTATGCTTAAAACTATTTTATGTATAAAGCTTTTTTACTCATAATTAATATACAAACAAATATATTACAACATGCATTTTATACCAAATGCTATAAATTACATTCTTACTTGTTCTTAATCAGAAAATTAGGAAGGTCACTATTAATATATATCAAAGCTTTAATTTTCTTTAGGGAAGGTAATTCATTGTTACTGTAAAGTGAATGTACCTTTCTGCGAATTGCTGCTTGAGTAAAAGTGTCGTATTTATCCAAACGCTGCATTTGAGTGCAGTTATTTACTTTTTTGATTGGTGTCAATAATTTTCCCTGAGTTTTGAATTCTTGTTTAACAGAGATTCCTAACTTATAAGACACACCTGTAGCTTCTGCACTCTGCATTGCCGCTTGATTTACTGAACAAGTTCTGTCTTTACGAAAATAGATGACTCTTAACACCATTGACCTTTCTTTACTACTTAATATTTTCCTCTTGGAATGTAATTGTTTGTAACAAGCCAGAGATTCCATAATGTTTGTTATATCTTAATATGTTAACAATACACTATTATTCAAATAAGTATATTAATATGCACATAAAACTATGAGTCCACAACCTTATGACAAAAAAACAAAGCACACAACCAACACATACAAATAAAATCTCAACGTGATCAATAACAAATATTTTTCTACACAGAGTACTAATAAAAAATGAGTGTTTAATTAGTTGATGTTTTTGAGCTAGCTATTAGGAACACGAGACTCAGACTATCACTTTACGACTGTGCTGGAGGAAGAAGCACCAATTACTGGCAACAACGACAGCCCAGCATTGCCAAATTTGATATACATTCGAAGGAAGACTGATCATGGAAAACAAAAGAATGACAACGCTGTTGCTCAGTAGTAAGCATGCAGTTCCCTCAACAATGAAATTAGGTGTAGGCCGAATTGATACATCTTAAATGTTATTATGCCAAACAAGGGTTAGGTTAGGTTAGCTGACAGCATTTGCGTGCGAAATGTGAATGATGATACCTGTCTAAGGTCGAGTCATCGTATGGACTAAGAAGAGTGAAAACTTGTACTGCCTATAAACACCAGTCTATATCGGTTCATCCTACAAGCGGCAGGATGTATCAATTTGGCCTAGTCCAATCTGGTTTGTCCTGATATCCGGTTTGGATGGTAACAAAGATACACAACTCACTTGAGTAGCCAACCCTAGTTAGATTATTTATAAAAAAAATCATAAACATAATTCTTAAAGCAGGCTAAACGCAGAATTGAATCACAAATTTAGTTAATATATTTAGTGAATTGATTTACGCAAAGTAAAATAGGCCCTACATAACGTACCTTAATTAATAGTTTAAAATGGTAATATTCTTTATACAAAACACATATTCTTCTCATTTTCATCCATCAGTAAACTTGTATAACGTGTTTTCACATTTCAAATGTAATAGATTTTTAATTATGCATGCGTCAAATCATCCACAATGCTTTAAATTTGTGTATTTATTTAAATATGGTAGGCATATTTTTTAATAAAACATTTTGAATTAATGTTTTTATGTTTTATAATAACTATCTGTAACAATAAAGGCCAAGCAATTTTCTTTAATGTTAGATATTAAAAAAAAGTTTCCGGCTTATTCCAGATTTTCCAGAGGCAATTAATTAGACACACTGCAAAATAATGTAGGCCTGACACTATTCTGTGTTTGTTCCAAGCCAGCGGTTCTCAAGCTCGGGTACGCGAGGAGCTCTCAAGGGAAATTGGCAAAATGAAAAGGAAAACTCTAATTGTTGGCAGTTACAGTTATCTAGTTACTACAACCCTCTTTTTACCCTATTTGCTCTTAGCAGGAGATCGATTTCTGAGAATCTTCAACCCTCTACTTGACGCCTTCTAAAATAGCAATTTTTATCTTGCTTATTTTTAGAGTAATTTAAGCATCTTTCATGAACAGATTAAGGAGCCTGAAAACCATTCCCGCCGCCCACCCCACTCCCCAGCGCCAACAACAACCCCTGGATCACTGTTGACAGTTACATGTGTAGATAATAGAGTCGCAAGAGTTTGTAGAATTTGTTTTGATTTTTTCCATATTTTTTTGTTCTTATCTCTCCTAACTTTTTCTCGTATAGGTCAAGATGGCTAAGTGGCTAACTAAACCAACCCAGCCTAGAACTGGAAGGTCAGGCTACCTCTGGTGGAGATGATGGTTGCAAAGACGTTGAGCCAACAGAAGCTGAATCTTATTTGCTTGGGCTATTATTATTATTAGCACCGTGTCTTACTACCCGTTCGGGTTATACGCACTTACACTCGTGTAATGGTAGGGTGATTGTGAGATGAAATGGAGGACCTACAGTTTAACGTGGGATCCGAACCACGGTGGAGGCCTGGCATTCCACACATTCACAAGTTGTGATTAATACATGTCTTGTCAGAGGTGAAGGAAGGGTTTGGCAATCAGATAAATCTGTGCCGGGACCGAGGGATGAATCCCGGACCCCAAGCACAAAAGTCCGACACCATACCCCTAGACCGATTTGCTTAGGCCTACTCATCAGAAGAAATCTTATCTTCAGTTAAGAAAGTATGATCCTGAATATTTGTCTTTAGGATATTCTTATGCAGGAAGTGAGTCAGAACCTATACCTACCTCTATGTGTTATTTGTAACGAGACCCTTTACAACAATTCAATGAAGCCATCATAACTAAAAAAAAAACATTTTAATACAAAACATGAGAACCTGAAAATTAAGCCACTTGACTTTTTAAGCGTAAAGAAGCTGAGATAAAATCTGGTAGACAAAAAATTGTCTCTCTTTCATCTCTGAATATGAAAGGCCTCAGTTTAATAATAGTAAGGGCTGGAAATCTCACACTGATGGGGAGTCACATTTACTGCCTGCTGCCAAAGACATGGTGTCAAGTGTTATTGGTGAAAAACAAGCAAATATGGTGGATGATATCCCTTTGTCTAGTGATACTGTGTCTCGCAGGATCTCAAGAATGGCTAATGAGTTGGAGGAGCAACTCATCAATAAACTGAAGTCCACAAGATACTTTGCTGTACAGCTGGACGAGAGTACAGATTGCACAAATATAGCACAGTTGCTAGTATTTGTTAGATATATTGATTCTACCTCCGCTGTGGCACAATACATTTTGTTCTGCAAGGAGCTCCCAAGTCTGAGTGACAAATTTACAAATAATCAGTGGCTGTGCAGGTTAGCTTTCATGTCTGAAATATTTCAGCGACTGAATGAGCTGAGTAAAGGTCTGCAGAGTAAACTTACAGCACCCTTCATGGTTCATGAGAAAATATAAGCTTTAAAAATGAAACTTTAATTTGCAACAAAATAATTTGTGAAGAGACAACTGTCATTCTTTCCATCCTTAGAAAATTTCTTATATGAAAATGAACTTGAGCTTTATGATTCTGTTGCCAACGATATAAAAGAGCATTGTCTGGGTTTGGTTTAAGACTTTGGCGAATATTTTCCTGAGAATTTAGAGAGCGAGTTCTGGATGCAAGACCCTTTTTCTGCAGTGGTAGACTCCAGTCTTCTTTTCAACTAATGAAAAGGAAGAAATGATTGAACTGTCCTGTGATGAAACCCTCAAATCCAGTCTCAAAAAACCTCTTTGGCAGACTTTTGGATGCAGAGACTGACCGAGTTTCCTCAAATCGTTGATTGTGCCATCAAGCTTATAATGTCTTTCTCAACAACATAATTATTTCTGTGAGAGTGGTAACTAAAAATAAGTACCGCATTAGACTAAATTTGGAGCCGGACCTTACCTTGAAAGTTTCAACTGGACAACCAGACATTAAAAAGTTGTGCCAAGCCATGCAGCCACACCCCTCTTAATGAACAACTTTGGTATTCATAAAATATCACCTCCAGAATTACAATTAAAAATTTTGATTTGAAAATATTGTGATTAGGTTTACTTTTTTTCTTTATTTTGAGACGAATTTGTTAAGAAAATTTACAACTTTTCTTGAGACTTTTTACAGTAAAATGATGTTTTTATAACTGATCATAACAATACTCCATAAAAGATAATTTTAAGGCTATAACAGTAGTATTCTCTCTAAATAGATTTGTCACATTTGAAATATTTTGATTACAGATATTTCCCAATATTATTATTATTATTATTATTATTAGCACCGCTTCTTACTACCCGTTCGGGTTATACGCATATTTCCCAATAGATTAAATACAATAATAATTATAATGTGTTTTTTTTTAAATCCTGTCATTTGGAAAAATTTTATTTTGGGGGTACATTAGGCCCTAAACTTTTAGTCATGGCCAAGGGGTACAATCTAAACAGAGTATAAGAACCACCGTTCTAAGCAATCTGGTTGAATTGTATATAATAAGTCGTTAGGTATCACTAGTTTTTAGGCAATTAGATCAAGTGTCGGTTATAAATTTATAGAATAGTTTTAAGCTGGCTAAGAGTCTGTCAAAGTTGTAAATATTTTTACTTAGTTACAAATTAAATTATCTAATTTTGAGTACTTATTAGTATTCTTTAGCAGAATGAGTTGTTCCCCAGCCAAATAATGTTAGCTTGCAGCAGATACATGAAATGTGTTCACGTGGCTGGACCACGTTCCTTTGTTCAGGTCAATGTGTGAATCTGAAATGGGTTTGACCATCCAGTGAAAGGTTGAAAGTTGATGTGGGAGTCATGTATCCAAATGATGTATTAAAAAAAAATTAAAATGACTCACTTCAGTGGCCACATGGTCTAACGCACTTGTCTTGTGTTAGTCTAGACCACCGATGATGGGGAGATACAGGTTCATATCTCGGTTGGGTGTAGTGAGCGTGGTTTTTCCAAAATGGTTTTCCACTCTCCTTCCACACACATGCAGGTACACTTCATATAAATAGTCTTCTGCATCCCTAAAATCATTAGCGTAATTAGTAAATAAGCGTATAGCCCAAACAGGTAGTAAGATGCCGCACTAAAAAAAATCAAGATGGGCGTATCACTGCTGCATTTAACATAGTGTGTGTTATGCAAGAGGTATATATGTGTGGCAATATGTCTTTGTGTCATAATTCAAGAATATCTGTCTGAACACATTTCAGAAATCCAGTTTGGGTCAGCTGCCTCATGTAGGGACTGTGGTATCGTTGAAAAAAAAAAAACAAGCCGAGGGGAGTGGCAGTTTCAGTTTGTTATGCCGGGATCACGATCAACTTAACGATCGATCAACTGAACGTTACTTTAACGTAACGTTCACTTAAAGTTAATTTAACTTAAGAAATCAGATTTGTGATCACTATTCACCTAACTTAACATAACAGCTCGATTCTGAAAATTGAAAAATGACACCTGGACACGGGAATCGAACCCAGGACCTCTGGCTTAGTACGCCAATGCTCTAACCACTGAGCTATCCAGGTGTCATTTTTCAATTTTCAGAATATGATATCTAGGTGGAGTAATCCCCACTAATAAGCATAAATAATAGCTCTGGCTATTAATTCATAACAGCTCGAACCAAACATCTCCATTCTAGAGTATGTGTTTTGATCTGTGATCTGTACTAATTGTATTAGTGTTTTATGATCTGTGAATGTTTACCGTTTTCTACTGATATTATAGATATTTTTTATTAAACTTTTTGGATAGATTTAGCTTTCCTATTTTAGTTTAATCTTAAATCTACTTTAGCCTAATAATACCACAAGATGTGAAATTAATTGTATATTATAAAATTTATAGGCCTACTTTTACAGTACTAAATATTAACTAGCCTTAATGAGAAGATTTTATTGTTTTTATAATCATGAATAAGTTAGTTGATTTATATTTTAGTAACAAGGATCACTAAAGCTAAAAAGTAGACCTTGGTCTTAATACCAACAAATGAATTACTAAATAGCCCTGTTGCTGTCACTCGCATAATGATTGGCTGGTTCACTTTAAGTAAAAGACCTCCCAGGACATCTCTTACGTCAAGTTAACTGCAAGTCAACGTTAAGTTCTGCATCGTGATCGTGATCGCTTCCATTTAAAAACACGAGGAGATCCTTTACATTAAGTTGATTGTGATACCGGCATTACCATGCTGTCGTTAGTTCCTAGTTCCACCACTATGCTCTAGCGTCCCAACATAGTTTCCTTTGTGCCCCCAAACAACTGCTGTGGACTATATTACTAAGACAAGTTTTTAAATATTCATTAACTTTAAATTATTTATAATGAGGAAAGTTGATAAGTGGCTTACTTAAAAAAAAAGTGTTAAGAGATAACAACTTAAACAATTTTTCTTTATTTATGTTTAAAAATAGAATGGGCCTATTTTTTTTGTATGGAAAGCAAGAGGTAATTTTAAAATTTAAACATACAACACAATTTGGTAGATTACACATGAGTTGAAACAAAAAAAGTTTCAAATGTTTCTACATATCTATAAATGGAATATAAGTTACTGATAAAAGTAAATATATCAACTTTGAAATACTAGATTACTTTAAAGTTTAAACATAAAATAAAATATAAAAGGCACTTAACAAAAACAGTTTATCTAATGTTCATGATTGTAATTTAAACAAATCAAGAATTGTCTCACCATCAGTTGCAGTCTTCTCACCGTCCTTGCTATCAGCGATCCTTTTAAGAACCGTCACAACCTCTGGTGTAGCTAAAGTCTCATCAAATCCAAGAAAAGATTCTTTTAAGGCTTGTATGTAGTCACCCTTTTGGAATGTTTCCCTCTGTTTTATGTACTCTGGAAAGTTTTGGGCACAGTATTGAGCCACTTCATGACCTCCGTGACCATCATAGACGGCAAACAGAGATGTGCCCTTATCAAATTCCAACAAACAATTATGAGCATCCTGAAACAAAATTGAATTTTCCAATCCTGTTGAGAAATAATGCAAAAAATGTATTTTTCATATGTACATGAATAGGTGTGCAAGATATCTGCTACGGAGAGTTGTTATATAGGTGTGCAAGATATCTGCTATGGAGAGTTGTTCTATAGGTGTGCAAAGAGACCTGCTATGGAGAGTTGTTCTATAAGTGTGCAAGATATCTGCTAGAGAGAGTTGTTATATAGGTGGGCAAGATATCTGCTAGAGAGAGTTGTTCTATAGGTTTGCAAGATATCTTCTACGGAGAGTTCTATAGGTGTGCAAGAGATCTGCTACGGAGAGTTCTATAGGTGTGTAAGAGACCTGCTATGGATAGTTGTTCTATAGGTGTGTAAGAGACCTGCTATGGAGAGTTGTTCTATAGGTGTGTAAGAGACCTGCTATGGAGAGTTGTTCTATAGGTGTGTAAGAGACCTGCTATGGAGAGTTGTTCTATAGGTGTATAAGAGACCTGCTATGGAGAATAGAAGTGCCCTTGAAGTATAAGGAAGTGTTGTACAGGGTGTACTTTGTACCCATTGTCCCACGTGCAGCAGAAACATGGGCATTGAATGTAAGACTAGGAAAGTGTAGGCCATGGAGATGAAGTTTGTGAGGAGCATGTTAGCTGTCACGAGGAGAAACAAGATTAGGAATGAATTTATCTGGGAAAGAGTAGGAGTACATGAGATAGTAGAGGAAGCAAAACTGAGATGGTATCGGCATGTAATGAGGATGGAGGAGAGAATTCCAAAGAGGATGGAAATAAAGTATGTAAGAAAATGACCACAAGGGAGACCAAGAAAGAGATGGAAGAAGCAGATAGCAGAAAATGTGCATGTGAGAGGGTAATAATGGAAGCAATTAAAGGAGGAAGAATTGTGGAAGGAATGAGGAATATGGAGGCATTTTACTAAAGTGACCCGGCCACGGGCTGTAAACAGTTGACGATATGGTATGGATAAAATTACACCTGGACATGGGTATCGCCAAAGGTATCTAGTTTGATAGCCTTATCAGGCATTATTTTTTAAATGTTTATTTGAAAAATAATTACTTGTGAACAGCACATCGGTTGATCCTTAGCAAATGTTAATTTTAATATATTGTTAACTGTCACATACAAATAAAGTATTTAAAACACCTTCTTGAAAACCTGAGAATATAAATAAATATCACAATTCTTTTTTACTGTATCTTGGTATGTGTTCAGGTCTAATCAAGGTGTCCAGCCAAAGTATATTTTAAAATTCCCTGGTGTTCTAGAGCTAATATCCAACTTTTCTAGTCACTGTATTGAAATATTATTTTATTAAGAGCACAACTTAAAGTAATAATATTTTCAAACTGCTACCCATTCTGAAATTAGCAATAAGCTGCTGGAAAGTGCGATCAAAGCTATATTTTAGAGATAATATTGAGACAATAAAAGATCGCCTTGCACCAGTAGTTTAAAATTGTTGGAGACACTTTTTTTAGCTTCTTCTTCCTATAACGTAATCAATTACTGTGATTGTGCATTATCATGACTCAACTTTGGCTGAAGACACTGTAAAGGTGTGATAAGACAAGTTGAAAATCCCATGTTGATTTTGAGAATGGAGATTATCACAGTCAACTAGGACAGATAGCATGGTCGACTGGGACAGATAGCATGGTCGACTGGGACAGAGAGCATGGTCAACTGGGACAGATATCATGGTCAACTAGGGCTGATAGCACGGTCAACTGGGACAGATAGCATGGTCAACTGGGGCAGGTATCATGGTCAACAGGGACAGATAGCATGGCCAACGGGGACATATAGCATGGTCAACTGGGACAGATAGCATGGCGAACAGGGACAGATAGCATGGCCAACAGGGACAGATAGCATGACCAACTGGGACAGATAGCATGGTCAACAAGGACAGATAGCATGGTCAACTGGGACATATAGCGTGGTCGACTGGGACATATAGCGTGGTCAACTGGGACATATAGCATGGTCAACAGGGACAGATAGCATGGTCAACAGGGACAGATAGCATGGTCAACTAGAACATATAGCATGGTCAACAGGGGCATATAGCATGGTCAACAGGGACATATAGCATGGTCAACTGGGACATATTGCATGGTCAACTGGAACGAGAGCATGGTCAACTGAAACAGATTGCATAGTCAACTGGAACATATAGCATGGTCAACTGGAACAGATAGCATGGTCAACTGGGACAGATAGCATGGTCAACTGGGGGAGATATCATGGTCAACTAGGGCAGATAGCACGGTCAACTGGGACAGATAGCATGGTCAACTGGGGCAGATATCATGGTCAACTAGGGCAGATAGCACGGTCAACTAGGGCAGATAGCACGGTCAACTGGAACATATAGCATGGTCAACTGGAACAGATAGCATGGTCAACTGGAACAGATAGAATGGTCAACTGGAACAGATAGCATGGTCAACTGGAACAGATAGCATGGTCAACTGGAACATATAGCATGGTCAACCAGGGCAGATAGCATGGTCAACTGGGGCAGATAGCATGGTCAACTGGGGCAGATAGCATGGTCAACTGGGACAGATAGCATGGTCAACAGGGACAGATATCATGGTCAATTGAGTCAGATAGAATTCAACAGGGACAGATATCATGGTCAATTGAGTCAGATAGAATTCAACAGGGACAGATAACATGGTCAATTGCGTCAGATAGAATGGTCAACAGGAACAGCTGTGTTGAAAGAGATTTAAGGTGTGTATTAAATGGAATAACAATGTTATTTTCATTGCCATATTTTAAATAAAAGTTGTGTATTTTTTTAGTGAATATATTGAGCAGTGTAGTGCGATACGGATGCAAATGATGATTGTGTAGACCTTTATGGAGCGTTTACACGAGGCCAGTTTATAGGCAGGTCCAACTGGCGTCAATTTGACACCTGTAAATTTTGTTTGGTCTGTCGACACGGAGGTTAAAGCCATGCAGGTTTGAGGGCCAGTTAGCGTGTAAATATGGCTGAGTGTGCATCATCAATACTGTCTCTGGATGAATTAAATGACATAATTCAAAATATAACTTACGAGTTTGTGTCCGAGTCATGTAATATCTTACTAGAACTTAATAAGAAGCCATGGGTTCGAGACTCGCTGAGGAGGAGAGACACTCGTGGAGCATCTAATCAGCTACTGGCAGAACTGCGGTTGAAGACCCAGAAGAATATTGTGCTCTATGCGAATGTCACCAGAGTGTTTTGATTTTCTACTCAGTAAAGTAAAACCTCTAGTTTTAAAGCAAGATACTGAAATGAGAGAAGCTCTGAGCCCGAAGCTGAAATTAGAGATAGCTTTGTCCTACCTTGCTAGAGGAAATATCTACCAAACATAGCAAAATCATTTCCTAGTGTCCAAGTCAGCCATCTGCAGGTTCATCCCAGAAGTTTGTTATGCTTTGTACCAATGCTTGGAGGATTATATTAAGAAGGAAGGTGAAATATAAGGAGCAAGTCTAGCTACATGATCTAGTGATTATTTTAACCTTTTTAAAAACAAAATTAATTTCTAATGTTTGTATAGTCAGCCTCTTTGTATCTACATAGAATGTGACTATTATATTTTGTTTATTAAATTCAGTAATTGTATGGTTAGTTAAATAATATAATGTGTTAAGTGTCTTGGTTATGTAAACACTTTTATTACTTCCACTTAATAGTTACAAAAAAACTTTAAAAAGTAAAAATTGTTCAAAATGAAAAAACTAAGTATTATGAATGAAAATAATAATATTTAAATGTGGAATAATCACTTCCACTACTGAACACCATTAGAGAGCCCTGAGAAAAAACGTTGAAAAAGGACATAAAATGATTCTTGTGTGTCCTGCTTGGCTGCAGTGTGGTTACAGTGCTGGGGGCTGAAGAAGGATGAAAAGGGTCGATTGAAGTTGGTGATGTTGATGTTGTACCATTGGAGCATGTTCCAGAAGTTCTGGGACCACATTGCTTCTTGTCTAGATCTGACAACCGGCATCGGGTCAAAACTGTTTGTATTTCTCCTTGTGCTATAGTACATTGCCGTGGACTTAATTGTTTCAGCTGAGCTGCAATGTGTTTCAAAAAAAGTCACATTTGTTTAATTCAACGTGAGGAATTGTTTGTGTTAAGGCCTTCAGCTACCGAGTTGTTGAAGCAATCTGTGCAATTTTTGACCTTGCTCTTAACTTCTTTTGATGATGCTTTCTTTGTGAGTTCAACTAATTTAGTAACAAGAGGTGTTTCAGGCTCAGAAATGGTTTCGGTGTTTCAGGCTCAGAAATGGTTTCATCACAATCGTCAACACGTTGTTCCTCTTCTAGCATTTCTGGATTGTTGACTTGTTGATTGGCTTTTTCTTTTGAACAAGACTATATAGGTGTTTTTGGTGGTTTCTGCAAAAGAAGAAATAACATTTTATTAAAAATGTAAAACTCATAAACTAGAAAATCAGGTTAAAGATTTAGTCAAAAGTTAAACAATAATGTTTTGTATTATTTTATTTCCGACCCCAGCGTCTCATGAGGAGTGTAAGAAAGTTGAAAAAGGATTCAATGGAAGATGGAACTTCCCTGGCTGTTATTGTGCTATTGATGGGAACCATGTAGCGATACGGGCTCCTGATGGTTGTGGAACAACATTTTGCAACAACAACAAGACCAACAGCATTGTTCTCTTTGCTTTGGTGGATCATACCTACTGCTTTAAATTCATAGATGTAGTGAGCAATGGTTCTGTATCTGATGGAAGGAATTTTCAAAAAAGTCCCCTATTACAAGAACTTGAAAATGGGCTGCTACCAGAAGGCGGTGTTATCGTGGGGATGCCGTCTTTCCATTAAGGCCGTACTTGATGAAACCCTACAGTGGTGTGTCTCTTTCCTGATAAGAAAAGATTTACAACTTTTGGATCTCAAGAGCAAGAAGATTTGTGGGAAATGCCTTTGGTATTCTTGTCATCAGATTTTGAATCTTTAAGAAAGCCATTCCCCTACATCCTGACACCGTATACAAGATTGTTTGTGCGTGTTGTGCACTTCACAGCTTTTTGAGGCAGCAATCAACATCCGATAGTGAAGACTGGGACAACAGGGACATTATTCCAGGGGCATGGAGAGAAGGAGATGAGTTGGAGCCCACCAACAAACGAACAGAGCCAAGGAAAAGAGTGGAGCATACAAAGATTATTTTTGTAATGATGGTGCTGTTCCATGGAAAAATAAAATTGTACATTAGTGAAGTTTTTGTCAATTTTAAAATTCTTAAGTAGGGTATCTTTAAAAAAAATTATGTCAATTTTTATGACAATTATTTGTTTAGAAAAAATTATTTTATAAATAAATAAATGAACTTACCAGATTGTTGAATGTGTTTCTTTTCAAAGTCCCCTTGTTCATGATCTTCATCACATTGAACCATTTCAAAACAGGCACATAAACATCATCTAAACCACAACCTGGTCTTTCAGTTCTCTCTATTTTCACTAGCTCCCCATTATATGTAGCCCACAATGTTTTTATTTTTGTTTTGACATTGGCTACATCAAAACCTTCAATTTTTATTTCGGACACAATTTCCCGTAATGCGAAGTCACGTGCGTTTTTGTTCTTATACAAATGATGGAACTGGTTCCACAAAACTTCTCTCTCTTTGTAGAGTTCAATGAATGTCCGAGACATTTCCTCAGTCCACTTTGTATGTGCCATTAAAAACAGTTTAAAAAACTCAGGAGGATAAATAAAATGCACACTGCAACTTTAACCCTCTATAACACACTGATTACAACTGCTTGTTATGGGACCGTCCACTCGTCGCCGGTTGAGACACCAGTCAAGAAATATAGTGGTGGGGGAAGCCAGTGACTCGACCAACTGGCTAAAAACCTACTTCTTGGGTAAGTCGACCTGCCTAGCCAGTCCAGTCAAGCCAGTGCTGTCCACACGAAGCCGGTCGGACCTGCCTGTCAACTAGCCTCATGTAAACGCGCCATTAGAGAAGCAGAAATACCAGCATTAATTAGAGCTAGTTGTTTCCTATGGTTTATTATTTTTTGAAAATGGGGCCTTTATTTTTAAAACTATAATATGAGTAATGTTAGTAAATTACAATCAAAATATTTTTTCCATACATAAAATCAATTGTTATGGTAGCTTTTGTGGAGTAATATTTATGATTAGGCCAGTAGGTCTAATATTAGTTTTACAAAATGTAAAATTTTGATTAGACCTACCTACAAGTTTGGAATATATTATGGTAATGTATATAACTTACTCCATTTTGATAAAGAGTTTTAAATAAAATAGGCCTTAGGTTTAGTTTGCATAGCACACTTCAAATGTCAATTTTTACAATCAATAAATTAAATAGTTAAAAATAGTGAGTTATTAGCCTATTCATAGGGGAAATACACAATTTATTTATTCTAATTAATTAGCCTAATTGATTGATGAATATCCATAATGTTCACTACACTTATGCCAAATGTTCAGATTAGCTGCTCAGCATAGTGGTGAACTTATGAAAGCAGAGGGGTTGTAACTGGGGCATTTGTCACTCACCCCAAGGCCGCAAATAGTTTCATATGCGCTTAAAACTTATCTAAACTCTGGAGCATAGGTTCTTAAACATTTTTTATTTATGACCCCTTTTAATAAGAAATAAATAAATGGCAATCCCAGTTGAGTCGAGTTTTCTATACTCTAATGTCAGTTTTTGAGCAGTTTAAGACAAAAAGAGAAAAATAAATAATGAACATAGTTAGTGCAAAAAAAGCATACTTGCCATTATATTTAGAATTACCTAGGCCCCTATTATTTTTTTAAATAATTTACAAACTTTACATATAAGTAGGCATACTACAGATAGAAATAAGAATATTAGAAAAGGTAGCTACAGTAGACCCTCCAACTTCCGACCTATGAATATCTGTCTCCACGGCATATCCGACCGTCCCACATTTATGCTGCAGGATCCAGACAAAGACGATGAAAACGACAAAAACATGCCGGGTGACAAGATTTCTCATACTGACACTAAACAAACATTTGATATGGCTTTCCAGTATATATACTTCAATGCCTAAGGACATTTTGTGACTAACAAAGTCAGGATACTTAGCAGCCAAGGCTAGGATGTTGTCTTTCTTCACTCCTCTTACTCCCAGTCCTGTCGCAGTCCTGTGAGTAACGAATAATCGGGGGCCCATTGTATTACAAACAACTAGTAGAAAGTATACAAATGTAATGCAATGGACGAGCTTTCTTATTTTTACTTTTAATTGAGAATGTTGTTTGGTTTTTATTATAAATAATGTTGAAAATACTAAATTTTTTTTAAAAAATGTAAGTTTTTGTTAACATCAAAATATCGTACGTCAAATTTAACGTCGGCATTGATATAAAATTGGCCGTAGTGAGAAAATTAGAAAAAGGGAAATTTAAAAAAAGTTTATCAGTAATATACAGCTCCAGTCCACATGACATGAACACCTGTATGAAAATTGTTTTAAGTCACTGTCAAAAAGGTGTCTTATTACATGACTGTAGAAGGGTCATCTGAAGAGTGGATTGACTTTGCCCTGATTTTTTATAGGAGACCCACTTTCAAATACCATTAGTGATTGATAATCACCAAAATTTGTCATATGAATGTTTTATTAGATTTATTATTCAAAAGCTTTCAATAATAAGCACTTCCTTATGGATTAATGATTTGGTTTCTTATAAAAATGAAATAGTGTGTACGGTACAGATAATAAGGTGCATAACATCATTCCTGGGGGTTTTAGCCCTCCCCCTCCCAACCTCGCTTGATTCCAGTAGCCTAGTCAAGAATTGGGACATTGGCCGTGTCTGAATAGTCCGTCTAAGGGCCCTTGGGAGCCATGTGCACTTTAAAGTTGCAATGGCGTCGGCTTAAAGGCAAGAAGTGATTTTTGATAGTGTCTGAATTCTCTTAAAGTGTACGATTGCACCCCTTATGGCGCACTTTACTAAGGGGAACATACGACTTGCCCTTTATCGCGCACTTTAGTTAAATTAGCTTTTTATATTGAATGAAAGTATTATATATTTCGTGAAAATGGAATAAAACAGTCACATAATGTTAAATAAAACTAGTATGGTTTGTTCTTTGTTTATATACATGATGTTAAATGATTAAATTTCTCTTTCTAGTGTGAAAATCTCTCTCAAAAGGAAATTTATTTATGAGTTAATAGATCTTCAGTAAAATTTGTTTGAGAATAATACTTTACAGATATAAGTAAATTAATTAGGGCTATATATATATATATATATATATATTTGTATAATATACGTATATATTTGACAATTTCTCTAAATAGTGCAAAAATGTTTGACATGCTCTTTGGTATCCCTGCGTACATCGCGCTCCTTTTGGCGCGTAGCTGGGACTTCTTTGTTTATTCAGCAGTCACTTGTTCCGGCAAAATGTTTCAAAACAAGAGATCAACATGTAACTTAAGTAATTTATTTTGTAATTCCTGTAGGCTTATGTATTTATCTGGCAATACTTTTACATGCTTTAAAACAATATTGACAATGATAATAATGTAAGCTAGGCATATAATTTAATTGTCAGCTTCCCAAACATTTTAAAGTTTATAAAACTGTGATAGGATTGACCATTTTTGGCGCACATTTCCAAATATGTTTTTTTAACAAAAACACATAAAGGGGTTGAATAAATAAAAAATATAGCTTAACCTCATTTTACTTTCGTCTACTTCTAAGCATATTATGTTATTTTTTTACTATGACTATTGTAAAATAACATCAACTGCATATAATTGATTTTATTCTTTACAGGGACAGTGGAACAAACCCTAAGGTTCATAGAATTAAAGAAGATAAATGATAAATATGAATTTGTACCTTAAAAAATATGTCACCATTGACAAAACACTATCAAAATTTAATATCGTTATCATGGAAACGTATGTTTCAGAATTAGCCACCAGATGGCTCTAGCTATACTTTGTTGTCCGAAAACTATCATGCACCCTATAAGTTATACTTAGGGGGGCAAGAAACGTGTTATAGTAAAGTGCACAAGTGCGTAGCGGAGAGACTATTCAGACACGGCCATTGTTGCTGCAACAGACTTGTGTAAGGTCCATAGAGATCGACTCCACAATAACAGATTGCAAAGTCTACAGAGTCCTGATCCTCACTTTGTCGAAGTTGACTCAGCTTTTAGGTAACTTTCTAAGGACTAGTCGATACGGACTGCAAAAAACTACCAATCACAACAAAGTAAGCACCAATGGCATTATCATATCAATTACACTAACTAGCTCATGTTCTCAAGTATAGTATTTGTGACTACACTTAACCTACCTTTCAAATGTAGCCTAAAGGCCCCGACACAGACTCCATATCTGTAGGTCCATAGTCCGTGGTCCGTAAGAAATCGATGCCACAATATCAGATTGCTCTGGCCACAGAATCCTTATCCGTAAGTCCTTATTCCGTAAAAGTTACCCAACTTTAACTTTTTACGGACTAGTTTATACGGACTATTGATCACAGCCGAGTAAATATGTGCATGTGCATTGGAATAAAAGAACAAATGGCAGTGCAAGGATCCGTCGCTATGGAAACATATACAAAATGAAAAGATGGCTACACACAGAGCTATTTCAGAAACATTTTTATAAAAATCTAAACACCCCAGGAAGAGCGG
>CABFWO010004919.1:41041-56151 GCA_902155825.1 Timema genevievae
CCTATTACCAAAAATGTTAAAAGCACTTGTTTTGTTTTCATCCAAAATACTAGTACATCTGTTTTGTATTTTCAGGTTATTGCAAACATTTATTTTAAGTTTGATAGTTAAAATTGAGCTATAAATATATTTCTTGTGATTGTACTTAACCTACATTTTAGTATATACTGGAAGTTTCCTCAACAAAGTTGTTTTTGGTTTCTTTAATTCTTATATTATGATCAGCTGACTGCTGACGCTCGCTCCTTGCTGTAGACGATTTTCTTTAGAATTGTTTGATTGGACTAAGTCTCTTATTATCTCATTGGTTGAAACGGTCACGTGATTAAGGATATATTGACTCTGTAATCGCTAGTAGAATTTCTTAAGGACCAGGAACACGGAGTACGGACTACAGACCTACGGATATGGAGTCTGTGTCGGGGTTGAGGTTTTATCAAAACAGGTTGTGCAGTTACTTGTGTAAATAACTGTTCAGCTAGGATATCGTCTGCTTGCGCATGGCTCTAGAAAACTCCCTTTTGAAGAGTTTAATTAACCGTTGTTCCCAACTTTCTTACTAGTTTGTAGGCCTATGATCACATGATTACAAATACATACTGTGTAGACGTTATTTTCATTTCTAAGAACCATTAAGGACTATAATTATATGGACTCAGGAGACGAGGCTTCATGGAGTAATGCTTTGACTCAATAGGAGGCCTATTACACTGTCATACTCATTTGATTAAATTTAAGACCCGAAGGTACTTTCACTAACGTACCGTATGACCTTTAGAGTAGTTGGATCATAAGGCCTAATTATTGAAAATATCAAAGCTGGCTGAAACTTTGTGGTTCAAAAACTAGCCTATTAAAAAACAAGATAATGAAAATAGCGCCTTGTAATGATGGGCTTACTGTCATCAATCATAAGAGTACATTCCACCAACGTGAAGCAAATATATCAAATGTTACCCTCTAATTGCTTTAAATTATTAAAATTCTAATTTTTAAAAGGCTAAAAACAGCCGATCAAGCTCACCTCTTGTGTTACTCGCCAGCCTTGCATGGAACATGCACCGCAGGCAACACGTTTTCCAACTTCATCGTGAGAAATTTTGTCGGTAATGGGTTCTGAGAGATATGCACCCATCTTTATAAGAAAAGTATTAAACTAAATTGAAAAAACTGATAGAAGTGGCGTGACTACATTAACCTCAACTAGTCAAAGTTTATGTTTCATCGGTGAGCCCATGACGCGTTAAAGATCTGAGGAACTCACCGCCATCTAACGAGTCGCGCCAAAACATGTTCAGCATACGAAATGGCGTATTTCGCGCGAAATGATGGCGGGAAAATCAAATTACAAAAGATAATTGTTTCAAAAATATAGGGACGTAGAACCGATCACGGATGAATGGAAAGTCTTACATATTTATACCAGTCACGAAAAAAAGTTAGTAAAAAGTATTTCGAGAACTCTACAGGGAAATATCAGCGAATAGTTGTGTTAGTAGTAGAATATACGACAAATTAAAAAAAATCGAAAGGGAAAGGAGTATAGTGATATGACAGTTAAAGAAAGAGTAGGGTTTCGCGCCATTAGATCAATCCAAATTACTTTTCCTACTCTCTCCATTTAAAAATCTTTAGTCTCGTATACTTATTTGAATTGGGCTTTATACCTTTTTTTGCCAAGAAAAATAGTTGCTATATAAATATATATATATTAGTTTTGGAAATTGTGACCCCCACATTTAAATCACATCTATTCAGAAATTTTGAATTTTAAGACTAATATGGCTATCTGGAGTTGTCCTTCTACCTGCCAACCAAATTTAAATTTTCTATCACATCTTGAAGTGATTTTTTTCTATAGCCCCCCACATTTATTGTTTGTTTCACGAAGTCCACCCCCCCTCCCCAAACCTCAAAAAAATCACATTTTCCGCCCTTAATATTTATTTGAAGTGATCCTTTTTCTGCCTTCTTGCCAGATTTCAATTTTCACCTCAGAGGAAATAATTTTTTAGAGCAAATTAATTATAATGCCGCACCCGTTGCCAGCGATGCTGAAACTTGTGAGGCTCCTAACTCATGATAATTTATTAACACCATTCTGAAAATGCGGCGACGTGACCTACAAGAATAGACAATAAAAAAAATAGGGAGTCTCGTTTATAAAACTGAAAGTGACCCTAACGCAACCTTAGCAACGTCCTCCAAGGTCATAACATCACCACCTTACTTACCCCTCAAAACCAAACAACTTTTACTTCAAACATTGTTGTCCACAATGTTTTGTTTATAGATATTTAGATGCAAGTTATTCATATGAAAACATTGTTGTCCACAATGCTTTGTTATATAGATATTTAGATGCAAGTTATTCATATGAAAACACGGCCACTCACGCATCACCGTATCTCCCAAATCCCTGGGACATGGAAACTTGAAATTTGACTTTAAGGTTCCTTTTTAAGCCCTAAACAACATCTAAGGCGAGGTTTTGCGAAATTGGACCACTAAGAGTTAAAAAAAAAGAGGGTTAAATTTTTTTTAAACTTACCCATGTATCTTTTGAACCAATGGACATAGAGCCTTAAAATATAAAATTAATAAAGTTTCCGTTCTAGAGTTGGGCTAGATTTTTTTAGGGTTTTTAAAATTTCACTCTAATAAGAGAGTATTTCCCCACCCTGTAGGCTTGGCAGAAAGATATGGGGTCTGTCCCATATAACCAGAAAAACCTAAAATTAGGAAGTTTCAAAGTGGGGCTTCAGAAAATGGGGATCTTATAATTTAAAACAATTTTTTTTTAGATGAGGTGGAAAATTAAAATTTGGCAGACAGAGAGACAACTCCAGATAAATCAATAAATCTTAAAATTTGAAATGGAGAAAGGGGTTTGGAGGGTTTCAAAATTTCAAAAACTAATAGTAAACAACTACTTCCCAGTGTGGCAGAAAACTGAAATTTGGCAAGCAGGTAAAAAAAACTTCAAATAAATATAAAAGGCTGAAAATATTAAAATTTTGACTGGGACTTAGGGAAACAAGGGGGGAGGGTCTTAACAGAAAAAAAACAACACTTTTAGGTGTAGTAGAAAATGTAAATTTGTCAGGCAAGTAGGACAACTCCAGATAACTTAATTCGTCTTAAAATTCGAACTTTCAATGTAGGAGTTGCTTGAATGGAGTAGAGTGGTTTATAGCTATACAATTAATGGTACAACTACATTTATGTGTGGTATAAAACTTAAAATCGGCAAGAAGGTAAAAATAACACTCCAAATACCATAAAAGACTTAAGATTTTAAATTGCGAAAATAGAGGAGTGTGGGGAGGAATCTTAGGTAAAAAAAAACAGACTTTTAGTTCTTTTACGTGAGGCAAAAATTATAATTTCCCAGGAATTTATAGGAACTACTCCAATAATAAGATTCATTTTAAATATTTACTCTTTAGAAAGGGGGCTGGTGAAGTGTGGGTTTTCATAATGCCCAAAACTAGTTAGTAAATTACATTTCAGTGTAGTAGAAGATTGAAATTTATCAGGTGGGTATTAAAACCACCCTAAACAACCATTAGGGTCCGATCCTTACATTTCAAAATGGAGAGACAGTATGGGGAAAGGGGGCTTCCTTCAAGATTCCTATAACTAATATAAATTACAATTTTAGTGTGATGTAAAATATAAGTTAGACGTGTAGGCCAATAATCAATTTCAAGAGCTGAACATATCGAATTTCCAAGAATTTGAAACAACTATGAAAGAAAACTATTTTTCTGTGTTGTTTTTATATGCTCCTTTTAACCTTTTTACCCGTTTTATTTGATTTGCTTTTTGTTCTTTTTATAATCTTTTCCCTTACTATAATTTTTACCCTTTTTTCCTTTATTACTTACCTTCGTTTTAAAAATAAATTTTGATTAGATTTAATTTGTACCCTCTTTATTCCTTTTTTTATCTTTTTACCTTAAAATACTTCTCCAAAGAAAACCGGGTAATTCATATAAAAGGTGTAAAAGTGAAAAAGTATAAAAAGTAGTACTAATATTTTTTAAATTTTGAGAAAAAGGGCAATTAAAAAGGTTGAAAAGTGTAAAACGGATTAAAAGGTGCAAAAAGGGCTATAAGGAAGAATAGGCCAAAAAAAAGGATTAAAAGTGTAAAACTTTCCTAAAGGGCAAAAAGAGTTTAAAAAAAAGGCATAATGTGTTCAAAGGGTAAGGAGGTTTGGAAGGGTAAAAGGTGTAAAAAGGGTAAAAATTTTAAAAAGGGTAAAAAGTGCCAAAGGGAAAACAGAGTTTAAAGGTTAAAAGGGAAAGTAGTGCAAAACTGGTATACCGGATAAAAGGGGTAAATTAAATGTTATAAACTTTTTTTAAATTTGTATACCGGTACTTACTTTCTACCCTTGCCACCTCTTTTGTACTTTTTACACTAAAATAATACCCTTTATTCCCTTAGTGTCCTTTAAACTATTTTTTTTAGTCTTTAAACACTTTGTAACCTTTTTGAAAAAGAAAAATAGATTTACTTTTTGCCAGTGTTTCCCTAAACTATTTCTCCCGGGCAAAGCCGGATACTTTATGCCAGTATTTTATAAACATCGTTTTTTGATTAAAATATATTTAAAAAAAAGCAATATCTTCACTCGACGTTTGGCTAGTAACGTAACTATTCAGTAAAACAATCTCGTAACGTTAAGCTTGGCTTAGCAGCCTCGTGGCCTGGGAACTATGTACAGTACATTTTGAACATAAAATAGTAAATTAATATACATCCATACTAGTGTATCCTATCAATTTGAAATCCGTTTATTAACTGAAATCAATTGTGAGGGATACATACAACACTAGATGAAACAGCTTCTTGCATGATAGTCTATACAGACTAAACTATGACACACAATCACGTGTATCGCCCCAATGCTCTATGAAATCTAAATACTTGTAATGAAAGGACGCCCACATAGAGATATAGTGACGTCACGGATGTAGGCGGGGAGTCAGAGAACGGTGTAGTATGGCAAGGTTCGATTGTGAGAGCTACGTTGGGTTGCCTATCGATCCACTAGCAGGGGTTTGCCCTGCGCCGTCGCGGGGGAGGAGGGAGCGTGTCAGTCAGTAAGCAAACAGAATACACAAGAGTGGCGGTTATTTAGCTCAAAATGTGATAAGTTTGGGAAGGAGTACTCTCCTTGTTGTCGGCTGTTTTGGAAAGTACCCGTTGTGACGTGCTTCTGATGCGTGGTTGTGTGCGTGGATGCGTGTGTACGAATCTGTTAACTTCTATAATTGAACTTTGGTTCAAAGGTTTATAACAAAGATTTATAACGCTATTCCTGGATTTGGAGCCATTGGTATACTTTTAAGTCGATCTCTGCAGGTGAGATTATTGTTATTCTTTGATTGTCTATTACTTATTAGAAGTAATTTATTTATAATTCGATTGACTCCACTGTTGTTATCGAACAAGAGTCAATATCTCAAGTCAGTACAATAATAAGTCAACTGAGTGTTATTGTATTTGTTGTTGGATTGGTTATTAATTAATATTTCAATTGTTTCTATATAATAACTAAGGATACATATTATGTTTTCCTTTTACCCTTATTAAATAAAAAGGGTTATTTACAAATCCCTTTAATGTTTTTTAAAAGTTTTAATTTACATTTTCAGGCAAAGTAATTAAGTATATTAAAAATACCAACTGAAATATAAAGTGAAGCTCGTCCTTTGTGGGTGCAATGCTTACTGTTGGAACAAACCACCCAGGACTTGTAACTTGTATTGTATTATACCGTCAGTGGACTAGTAAACTTGTTACTAGTTTACATCGTCCATTGAGGGTAATCTGAGCGTAACTATGCCTTGTGACAAGTTATCATGAATGGGAGTTAATCTTAGAGATGACACACTACACTAGAAATACAATAACATGTAAACTTTCAATAATCAATAAACATATCATAAGTAACCACTTTATTTGGTTATTTAAATTTAAATTTCACGCAGATGGAATATGTCGTTATGTGTGGATTTTTTCCTCAACTTGACATGCCCACAAATAACCAAGCAGTATTAATTTTCCTAGCATTTTACAAGATGAAAATGTTTTGTTAAAATTTCTCGTAGCGATGTTTTAGCTTTAAAAATAATTTAAACATTATTCACCCTCAAACAAAGTATTTTGTTTTAAAATATTTGAAACAATGACCAAATTAATTTAACTATCTGGTTAATTTTGACATTTAATTAAGTTTATACATTTAAATAGTAGGCTATGTATTTTTTGTTCATAGCTGAGTGACATAATTTTGAAAACCAAATTTAATATGTTAAACTTATACAAACTGATACATTATCAGAAGTACACATGATATATTAGTAGGCCTATATTTAAAACACTCTACATTAATTGACAAGATTGCTTTTCGAGTAATTTTTTTATGAGTGGTATTCTTATCTATCTATCCATCTATCTATCTATCTATCTATCTATCTATCTATCTATCTATCTATCTATTTATCTCTATTAATAAAATGAAGAGTTTGTTTTTCTGTCATGAGCATTGAACAATATCTACCACACACAGAGGTCTGGAATTTAAATATTAGTAGTCCTGTGTACAAACATGAGTATTATTTTAAAAGTATATAATGTCGCGCCACACAAATAATAAGACGTGTTCATACCTTTGTATACAAGGGTGAAGAATTTGTTAATGTGTATTTGATGGACACTCATACGTAATGCGGTCCCGAGAGTTTCTTAATCGTGAATGGTCGATGTCTACTCATTGTCTGAAAGTCCTATTACCTTCCTTAGTATGGATGTAACTGATGCTCCAAATAAGGCATCATTATCGGTCTTTATGAATATTATTTCTAGACCAGCCCTTACGAATATCCTCTCCTCCCCCATATCGTGACCAGCTGTGTGTGTGTGTGTGTGTGTGTGTGTGTGTGTGTGTGTGTGTGTGTGTGTGTGTGTGTGTGAGGGAGAGAGAGAGAGAGCGCCAGCTTGCCAAGCAAATAAATAATAAAAGGGTAAACCATATAAATAGATTTACTCTGAAAAGAGCGTTTATACAATATTACAATTTTGGTACACCAATTTATGAATTTTGCGATAGTTGAAACCCAACCATTTGACATAAGCCAACTCTTTTCGTCTTATAATCTTCTAGGCAAGATAGACGTCTAGATGTAGCTCTTGATTTACTCTTCATATCCTCGAGCAATAACTTCCTAGGATTTATTTCAATGGAATTGTGTATCTTTAACGGTTCTGTAGACCAATTGGTCTTAAAAACCTTAATCAAAACATTATTATGCTTATTAATACGAACGATATCGCCAATCTTCAACCTTTTAGGGGTAGTATCTACAGTTTTGGATCGTAATTTAATGGTATGAAGAAGATTATCATATTTAATATCAATAGATCTCATCTTAATAGATGAGTGTACTATATTATTTTACTCGTTAAGTAAAGAACCGATCATATCGATCAATAGATACGATCCTTTAGCGGTGGATCCTGTTCACATTATCTCCTTGGGCATTCGATTGAATCATTTTACAACGCTGGCCTTGACATTGTCGTACGTTGAATAATGATTGATTTTCTTCCTTCTTATGAGAGCCTAGAAATCAGAATTGTAAAACGCTGTTCCATTACCTGTCTGAAGATGAGGTACAGATGGGAAACCGTTAGTTGTCACTTGTTGGAGGACGTGTACCATGGCTGAAGTCGAGTTATTTTCAGTCTTACCCTTGATGGGAACGGCCCAGGCACGTTTGGAATGACTGTTCAACCAATTGTATGGTTTTGACAAATATATAAGGTTAATCACCAGGGTACTTTAATGATCAAAACTCAAATTAAATAATATTCCCTTTTTCTTAAGCTGGCCTATTGCAAAAAGGATAGGAATCTCACATAAACAAAGCGGGAATAGTGACAATATAAAGCCATAGGCGAGTTATAACATGACAATCTGATCATAATCTGAGCGTATTCTTCCTAGCTCTCAGAACGAAACAAAAGATACTCATAATCTTTTAAGAATATAAAGAAATATTTGGGAATTAGCTCAAGCGTCGCCATTAAATAATATAACACCATAAATAAACATAGTTTTAGGATAAGCTCACCAAAACATATATACCCTACTGTTAAGACCCTGCATAATTTGATTTATAAACATGTTGAAAAGTAAGCTAAAATTAACTTCCAGTTACAAGAATAAATCAACCTAATTCTAACAAAACATTTTTACATGTTACGCGCTCTACATTTATATTCAGAAACTAGCCTGCTATCGTAAGTTTTGACATATCTAATTGGCAGCCCTGATTATCNTATCATAAGTTTTGACATATCCTTTTGGCAGCCCTGATGATCCAATGATCTTATCCTAGAGCTAAAAGCTAACTAAGCGCCTTAATTCCTTACCAAAATACATAGCTTCAAATTTAAGAAATAATGACAAGTCGAGAAAACATATTACTAGCCTAAACAATCAAAGATTTTTTACAATTTATAAACTGGCAAAGAAGTTCCCCTTACTACATTTATGACCTAGACAATTGGTAGAATAATTACATGATGAAATTTGAATAAACCCTAGACTCTATCGCAGATCAAAACAATATAGTTAAACAAGTCTCCATCGTATCGTCCACTTACATTGTAGAGTCTTAGTCGCTCTAATGGCGAATGGCATCAAAGAGTACATATTCTTGCCGAGCACACGCTTATATTCATTTTGATTCAGTGGGGGAAAAGGGGTTGGTATAAAAGGCCAAACTATGATGTCATTAATGTCCAATCAGCACTTAGATGACTTCATTGGCTTCTGCGCATAACACCATGAAGTCTTGGTATGAAAGGGGGGGTGACGAGAAGACAACTATTGAGACCCAATTATGTTCATCAGATCGCGCATGCGCTTCACACACTGCCATTCTTCTGGATGGTGAAACAATTGGTTGTAGCGTCGGATCGTCAGATAGAGTTTTTGTTGTGAATGTGAACCATGCTGACCGTTGGTGCCCGTCTTCAGGCTCGTTACTAGGCTCCGGCGAGGCAGTTAAACAGGGTGAGTAGGCATGACAAGCTAAGTGGCAGCGGCTAGTTTGTTGCCACGGTACACTGTGAGAAGGCAATTTTATTCTATTATCTATCTAAAGTAGATCATCATCTAGACCAGACGGTCTGTAACAGTTTGTTCAGTACTCGTTTACTGACAGGTCTTCTGGAAAAACGGTGTCTTGCCGGATGATGTAGTTCATCGCAAGATCCTGCTTGACACTCATGATTATGGGAAAAAGGATGTTGGAAGAAATACTTTATATTATACCAGCTAATCTAGCTTTCATGAGAAAAGTGATCTGCACAGGATAATGCGTGTAAGAGACGTAATCGATTGACCAACTAATTTGTATAGTCCCAATAGGTGTAATCAACCCCTCTTCCGTTATCAGTCTTGAACATTCCCTCCCCCTTAAACTCTTATTCCTCCTTAAACATAGGCCCGATTATATATAGATACTTAGGGCTGACGCGTGACTTGAAACGTGCGTAAGGTTTATTCTTCTACCGATGAGCGTTCGTTTCTTCAAGCATAGACTTCTTAATAAACAAACAACGTTATTCAAGTTTATGACAACCGATGAAATTACACAACATATTTTGGAGCTTTTAGACATTTACACCAGTCAGAGTCAGTTCATAAGACTTGAATACTGTGTGCTATACATAGAATCTGTAGATCTAAACGAAACCTCTACCTGTCATCTCGTCCACTTAAAGTTTGGATACAGAGTCGGAGATTAGTATTGGTTATCTTATATTGCTTAAGACTAATCCATCAGCGTCGTAATACCGATAGTTACCCATTACTCTGGCCAATATTATGTCTCTTCCCATAGACATATAAACAGATGAACAGATTGTATCCGTGTGATAGACTCTTATAACTTCTCCAACTTAGGTCTTAAATAATCCAATGATTTGTAAGCTTGCTGAGACGATACTAATGTTAGCAACACGTTTTCCACATCTCTTCCAGTCCATGCTGTAATGATCCTGTTATATTGTCATGCTTTTTGGATTTAGGTTGTGTAGATTTTATTAGTCAGTGTCTGTACTGTCGGTAATTTACTTCCGCACACGTGCAGCTAGTAACTGGTCAAGAATATTCAGTTTGCTTGTTTCCAGCCCTCGCAATATTTCAAGGTCAAACCTCGCAGGGTAGGTGCGAAAGAGAGAGCACTATATTTCACCAGCTAACTTGAATGTTTTTATTTTATTCTCTAAAAGTAGTTTTTGCTTTTGCTCGCTAGAGCTCAGCAGCTCTCGGTGACCAATATTAAATTAAAGCCAGGTAATTGGTGTTGTTTTCTCTTCTTGCATTGTTGTTGACTGTTGTTTCTGACTGAGACTTGTGGAGAAACACGTGTGGTATCATGGTAATTTCTTTATTATATTAATATGTGAATACCTATTCGAACTGAAGTGAAAACAATTTTTAAACAAATACATACTCGATTATTAAATAAAACATGAGTTCTGATAATTTCTAGATAAAATACTATGAAAATAACATGTATAAAATGTGCTTAAAATACACAATGTTTAAATTACCAACTTCAGACCACTGTTTTGAAGATCGTATCGACAATGCCTGCTAATCCTTTCAAAGTTAAAGGTCATGATTCGATCTCTCATTATAGTGCCAATCAGAGCATCTATCCGCTTAGAGAATGTATCCTTAATATTGCTATAAGAAAGTATCTGTTCATTACTATGCATACTATCCCTCGTATCGAAGTAGACCTTGTTAAAGATATACTCGTTAAGACTGGCCTATCAACGTTGACGAGACATCTGGATCTGACGTAAAATGTCCTTAGGGGCTAGAGCCAGATTTTCATCTGCCTTTTCACCCGTCCTGTACTTGTAGGGATTATGCCCAAATTTATATATGGACGGCATTGTATCGTATCTTAAACAGCTACGATGTGTATTCTAATCAGATAAGATTAATGTATCGAAGCCACTCCTCTACCATCCACCATTAATGTAACGATCTTTGCTTATCATTAAAAAATCTAACCCTAAGATTAAGGGTAGTTTACCAAAGGACGAAAAGAGAAACAATAGATTTTCTCAAAATCGGCTCTAACGTTTTTGATTAAATTTCATTTCTGAGGATTGATAAATATTATAAACAAAATGGCTACTCTAATTTTTCAGGCAAAATGACTTTAAGAGTTCCGGTCTGATGCGTAAATTCTCATTTTTGATCACATCTTAGAAACTATTTGAGATATGAAATGAATTATAAAAAAAAAATATGTAGGTCTATTTATGATACAAATATTTTATTTGAAACATATTTTTATAAAACCAATAATTTTCAAGCTAAACGCAATTATTTATACTTTTTAGCTTTATGAACATTAAAGGTCAAGCACTCCGACCCTAAGAAAAATCTAACCCAAGATGTTGGTGGATGTAATGTCCCCCCGAACCCTAAAAAGTGATTTTTGCAATGCCGTCTCTCTGTCTTTATGTTTAACCTTAAATTAAGAGTAGTTTAATAAAGGGAGAAAATAAAAAAAATCAATTTTCTCAAAATCGTCTCTAGCGATTTTGATTAAAATTCGTATCTAGGCGTTGATTAAGATTATAAACAAAATTGCTATTTTCATTTTCCTATGAAAATTACTCCTAGGTTACTTTACATAAGCGGAAATTCCTTTATCCCCGCAACCATTTAAGATACTAAATAACGTATCATTGCAAAATTATATCAATATTAAAAATAAAAAACTTTTTTTTTAATATATTTTTATAAAACCAATAGTTTCGGAGATATTGGCTACTATATTAATACAATTTTGTGAGATTTAGTTGTACAGAGATACTACTTACGTTTTAACGCAATAATTCTCTAATTCCACAGAGTAATTAAATGGTAGTAGGTCTCCCAAAATGTGTATATTCTTTAACCTCTTAGGGGAAATATTTGTACAGTAATGATCTATTTTATCATATTAGACTCAATAGTTAATATTTACATTTTTTATTGGTCCAAACATATAAATGAGTAATTTAATAGCAGTGCGATGACCTGAAGATGTGCAACCCTTAATAAAACGTCGAAAATTTTAACCGGAAGTCGAAATTTTAATACGAAGTGTTGACCCTTGTGGACTTGATATCGATCTTTTTTATTGGTCCAAATATACAAATGAGGACTTTAATTCCTTAAAAATAGAGTTATAAAATTTAAAACTGGGGGTCAAAAATGTTTTACGTAAGTATAGCGCAATTTATGCTTGGGTTTGCTCGTGTATATTATTTTGTTTCACATATATTACGAGCTTTGTATAAATATCTCTATTTTTAAACAATAGATTGAGAAAGTCCGTGCAGAGCTATGCACCATTTATTGAATAAATGTAAAATACTGATTTCCTGAGCATTTCTCTCGTTTCGCAAACATGTCAATACCTGCATGAAGATATCTTTTCTATGGCGAGTTTAGTCTTGTGAGGGAATTGTTCCCCGTACTTCAAACACGTCTATTCACGCCTGAGTGGACCAGAATCATCGCTGTTCCTCGGACCCAACACTACAACTAATCTTTTGTAATATAATCTTATCCCAATTTATTTCATTTCTATTATTATTAAAACATCTACACAAATTACAGATTACATCTTATTTCATCTAATTCTTTTGGGTTTGTAGGATTAAGAGCTTTCAATTTTTACAGTAAATTCCTAGCTGTAGCAGCTTACATATTTCCCATCTAATTAAATTAAGATTAAAGACTTAAAAACTTACATTTATCACTAAAAACATAATGTTGAAATTAAATATTTTAGTATATTTTTATTTTATTTTATTTAGCACCGCTTCTTACTACCCGTTCGGGTTATACACTTAAGTACTAATTACACTAATGGATTAGGAATTGGGAAGGTTGAATTTAGAGGAAGTGAACCAGCATTCGCGTGGAGGGAGAATGGAAAACAATTTAGGAAAAACCATCCCCAGTTCACCCGACCGAGATTCGAACCTCGATCTCCCCGTCCTCGGTGGTCTGGCTCAACTCGACTCGCGCGTTAGCCAACTACGCCACCGAGGCGGGTTATTTTAGTATAAAGGTCATTCCTTGATGTGATGCATCCTCCAATCCTATAGACGGGAAAGAGCTGTATGATATCTTCACGGTGCTCTACGAGATCAAGGGCTCACTTCAGGGACACGAGGTGACCATTAGATCCCTGGGATGATATCTTCACGGTGCTCTAGGAGATCAAGGGCTCACTTCAGGGACACGAGGTGACCATTAGATCCCTGGGATGATATCTTCACGGTGCTCTAGGAGATCAAGGGCTCACTTCAGGGACACGAGGTGACCATTAGATCCCTGGGATGATATCTTCACGGTGCTCTAGGAGATCAAGGGCTCACTTCAGGGACACGAGGTGACCATTAGATCCCTGGGATGATATCTTCACCTGAAATACTTCTGACTGATTCTGACGGATCATTACTTGAAACGTAATGTACACACATCTCTTACACAGTAGGCAATATTTCTTTGAAAATTCTCTGTGTGGGACCCTTTCTCATTAAGATAACACGTTTAAATTGGCTGTAGCAAACTTTTAATATCACTCTGCGAGCATTTGTAGCCCAGTATTTATGTGCCGTTGTCCAGGGGACATATTTCCTTTCCGTGGAGGATCTTTCCATGTTCCGACGAGATGAGGGGATGGCCCTTGTAAGGTTGTGGGAACGTTTAGACCTAACTAACCGAACCCTGGTGACTGTTGGGTAATTCCCCTTTCTGGAAAAATATCCAAGACACCAGCCGGGAATCGAACCCTCGACCCCTAGCCCCTAGACTCATAGCCAGGTGTACTGATCACTATATCACTATATGAAAAAGCCTATATTTTAGTTCTTTCTACACTACCTGAATGTGAGAAACCTCCGGAAAAGATCTCCGAACGGGTGAGAACTTTCTTTTTGTTTCTCAATCTTGATTTCGGTCAATATACCAACTAGACATCGATCACGATAGTTTCTCCGCCTTCTGTCAGATGAAATATAAGAATATAATAAATGATAAAGCTTCTAATCGAGCTAAAATGATAATTATCAGACCTGTGATCTCGTATAGTAAAAATTCAGAGTTAACTTTAACAGGACCTTCTGTAATTACCTCAGAAACTACATTATTATATATGTTGGTACAGGCGACACGATCCCTATAAGGTAGATATTATTTTATTAACAGCTTCTTTGTTCGACCGTTTTATGTTCTCCATACAAGTTCTAGAAATATTCCCATACACACGGTACTGATTGAATGTATCTCTTCCCAGATTAAGTGACTTGAGTCATCAATCGATTTATTTAAGTATCAATGTCGTTCGCTCCCCTTATTAGATTCGAATCATACCGGGGATGTGTTCAATAAGCACTTTGTACAGTGAGCCGGATATTTGTTAGAGATAGGGCCTTAAAAGATGCTCATTTGAGGGTAAGAAAGCAAAGGTGTAAATTCGAGTCCCATTTGACAAATGAGAAACTATACTATACACGCGACCCCGGCCGAGGAAGAGGTGCATGATCATCCCGCTGATTCAACAAGAAGTTTGAAGTTTGATTCTCACTCATAGGACTGTGCTCTGGCCGTGCTGTGACTGTGCCGTCTTGGATCGGTTCAAAAGTGATTTCCCAGGGTCACGGTCCATCACGGTACGAACACAGTCACAACACAGTCCTATCAGTGTGGATGGTAGCAAAATGACACAGTCATAGCACAGTACTATCAGTGTGAATGGTAGCAACATGACACAGTTCTAGCACAGTCCTATCAGTGTGAATGGTAGCAACACAGTCCCAGCAGAGTCCTATCAGTGTGAATGGTAGCAACATGACACAGTCCTAGCACAGTCCTACCAGTGTGAATGGTAGCAACACAGTCCCATCACAGTACTATCAGTCTGAATGGTAGCAACACAGTCCCAGCACAGTACTATCAGTGTGAATGGTAACAACATGACACAGTCCCAGCACAGTCC
>CABFWO010004920.1:8129-56120 GCA_902155825.1 Timema genevievae
CCTGGACAGCCGTATCCGCGGTCTGGCGGAACGATTTTTCAGTCGGGCGCAGGCCAGCTCCAACCAGATCGTCCGGGGCATAGGCGATTATGACGCCCCTGCCCGACCCTACCGCCGAATAAGGGACGGCTTAGTGAATCCCTTTGTCGACTACGGCAGGTGACCGAGGAGTCAAAGCGGGGGATTCGTGACCGCCCCTTCTAGTCGTGTGAGACTGGGGGGAGTGGTCAGATAGCGGGCGATGCCGGCCAGTAGGCCGAGATAAGTGCAAGTGGGGCGGGTGTTTTGTGTTACAAAGTGATTCGCCATCAGAAAGAGATCAATTAGATCACATGTGCCACGTGGGAGGACTTTTTTATTTTCCCCACTACATGATGATATGTACCCCATTTGGGGATAAACAATTTTGAAAAAACATTTTATTTTTTTGACAATTATATTTTCTGCTTCCGAGAACCCTTAAGGGTTGGTGAGAGTAACTATTTCTTTTTATGTTCACTTTAAGCTTGTTTCCTGTATATTGGTAACCAAATAAAAATTACTGATGAAAGAAAAGATATTACATGTACAGTATCTTCAACTGTATTCAATTAGTATGGGAACTATAGTAACAACATTTGACCGTGTGTTTAGACCTCTCGCAAACATGACCGTGTGCACGAGTTACATGTGACTTGGTTTATTATTTCATCCCACACGGGTGGAAACAAAAGTAAACTTTACATAAGATCGCGTGAGCCTGAAGCTAATATAAACAATAATCTTTGGTGTGTCTTGGCAAGGTATAAAAACATTGCAAGGTTGAGTCATGCGATATAAAACCTTTCATTCAGTATTTTAATCTAGGTCTGGAACACTGGATGTGGATATCTAGCCACATATGTTTTATTACTGTGGATTTCCCACCCTCTCTCTACGCTAACGTGGGGTCGATTTAATTCCACTATCCTCCTGATATCTACCAGATAGATTAATCCATTGAATACCCCTTATGTTCAAACCTATTAAATGGAATAAAACATAAATTAATAAGAGATCTAAGTTGATATCCCTCGTAAAAGTGAACAGACATATAGTCCAATTCTCATATGCAGAACCTTTTAGAAAATGCAAACTTTTTTTTTGTAAACAATAAAAAACATTTTAGTATACTATTAGTATAATCTGTAGCTATTTATAAAATGGACCAAAAGTGACCGCACCGACCGCACCAGATCACATGAATTGACGTATGAATACATGAAAGTAGATCTAGTAAATTCTCTAGATGACAGATGAGGTTCTTCCTTGAAAAACTGGACTGTATAGGCGAGATGAATGAATACGGAACTAACTGAACTACTATATTTTTGATAAACATGACAACTGTCAGAAAAAGCCAAGCTACTGTGAGCGGACAATAGCAATGGATTACACGAGTCCCAAATAGCTCCAGTACCGAGTGATAGAGGTACAATCCGTTTGGATATCAGTTTTACCTTGTCCGATTACAGTACAGTCCTATATTAAAAGCTGCACCTGGTGTAGCCCTGCAAGGAAAGTTTGTTACCTTTCAGTAAGCTGATGTCTTAGGTTCAGACTCAAGAAATTTAAATAATAAGTCGAGTATGTTTGCAACGCACATAAAGATGCGAGATAGAAAATATTCCGTTTTGAAAAATTTTACTTATTCTTTTTCCTTAAAAATGTTCAAGATTTTTTCTTAGTATATTCTCTGGAAAATTGGCCAACTATTTAGATATAACGAATGCCATATCTGAAGTTTAGAAGTTTCCCCCTCGTTTTAATTTATTAAAAGGACGTTAACACCAGAAATGTTATCAAATTATGTTCTATGAATTTAAAATCGTCCTAGACACGGGAATAGAGCCCTAGACCTTTGGCTTACTACACCAATGCTCTAACCACTGAGGTATATAGTAATCGTCCCATGTCCAGAGTCATTCCTCACCCGCGTCAAGGTGTAATTTTTCAATTCAAAGAAAATGATATTTAGATGCGGCTATAACGTTAATTAACAAACATTATAACTTTGCTATTTAATCCAACGTTATCAAATTTGTTATAATCAAGCAATAACAGCGATTACAGTTATCTTCTTACACTCGCGTATCAACTACAATGTTTGGTGGCTTAATGCAAATGTGTCGGGGATCCCCGGTTAATCCATCAGCCTGGAGTTGGCCATTACTCATTACCAGTCGTGGGAGGAAGGCTCATTATGTTGTTTTTTGTTTTTTGGTGTACCCTGAAGTATATTAAGAAGAAAAACGTTTGATAGCATTGTATAACTTTCGGCCATCTGCGTAATGGTCGCCATTATTCAAAATGGTGGCCAACAAAATTAAGTGTTTCATTTTAAAGCCTTTGGAGATATTATTAATTAATAAACAGTAAATATGCATTTTTAGTTTAGAGGCAAAGAATATCGGCCACAAGAATATGTTAACAAAGTTTCAATAAATAAAATAGATTAGTAAATCTCAAGAAAAAGTCAAAAGATAATAAATATATCACCTAAATTTTATGTTTAACACATTATAGTATGTGTACGAGTGACATTTTCCTATGTAAATTTACTTCGAACAAAAAATATAGTAGGCCTACCGTATATTTAGTTTTAAAGTTATACCAATTTTGATAACCTTTTAGTTATAAATAACACCAAATGGTGAAAAGGTAGAGTCGCTAGACGGCCAAGCTCCGTGTATATTCATGTGTGATAGTGACAATGATGGGATATGATGGTGCTAGTAATTCAATAAGGAAGTTTAAGTTTATAATTAGTTTTTAATACATTTTATGTAGCTTCCAACTCTAGAATATTACAAGAAAGTAAATATATTGTATTCTTTAAGGTATAGTGGGAATAAAGAATTAATTTAAATCTGTTCAGTTTTTAACTTAATTGAGCTAAACTTTATTCATATGTTAAACCAATGATGTTAGCTAAGATATAAAACATACTGTACTGAAATATAACATCTATCTAGGTATTTTACTTATTTTGAAACATCTTATTGCGATCAGGGGCGTAGCTTCAGGGTAGACTATGAGAGTAAGTCTCCCCAAACATTCTATTGGACAGTTAATAAAAATAAATAGCAAAGTTTTATATACGATTGTAAATATAAAAACAACTCTCAAAGTGATAAAACTTACATAAATACTTCTTGCACGGAGAAAATAATATTTATTTATTTATTTTCCTTTTCCTACTGAGACTTGCCTCACTTTGTCGCAAATATACTTTTGTTTTTTCTAGTTGTAAGAACTACTTTCAGATTCCCACCGCTCCGTTCCTACTCCAGGAATACCGCTATCAACCTCGATAAGAAGCTAGTCTCAACAGAGCTGTAAAATGGTTTAGTTTTTAGATGCGGGGCTGATATATTAATAAATCGCTATTACTTGTTATATTATGCATTTAAACAAACCGATACACCGTAAACAATACTAAACTAAATAACTTCAACTTAGAAATGCTAGTTTATTAAATTTATATATAATATAGGCCTACTGAGGACAGTTTTGATTATTTGTTTTACTTGGCAACGCTAGGATTTTAATTCTCGTCAAAACGTGTGTCACGAAAAGGGTTTTGGGAGTTTTGGTGGGAAAAGGAGAAGTGTGGGGAATGTTAGTATTCGAAAAAATATTTCAACTAAAGATAACCGGGCATATTACTGCCCTACAACCTGACATAAAAACGTTTACTCACATAGTATTCAGTAAGAACTATCATAGTCCACGTACGAAGAACACAATTCACTACAGGAGAATCAACCAATAGAACTAATATTTTCTTAAATAATAGTATTGTTATAAGAAATCTCGTGATTTCTTCATTTGGGCACCTTAAACCTTTCTAAAAACTATTTTTATCTACTTTTAACTTTGACTCTAAAGATAGTGTTGTGTATAACCTGTGCACTAAAATTATTTATAAGATATTTAGTTGCTAACTAAGTTTTAAAATATTAGGGAAAGAGATCATAAATATTTATTGTTTAGTGTGCAATTATAAATATGTATTATTTAGTGTGCAATTATAAATATGTATTATTTAGTGTGCCATTATAAATATGTATTGTTTAGTGTGCCATTATAAATATGTATTGTTTAGTGTGCCATTATAAATATTTATTGTTTAGTGTGCAATTATAAATCTGACGTGTCCTTTGAGCGAGAATCAGTGATTAACATAAAATTACTAATCAGTCCGCTAGAGCAATACAAGATTTAATAGGTAAGAAGATTTTAATTAACAGTTGCGCTGAAGACGGAGAGTTCGAGTTTGAATTCCGGTTGAGTTTAATGAGGGTGGTGTTTCATAATTGGTTTCCCACTCTCCTTCCACGCAAAGTTGGGTAGATTACCTATAAAATATTTCCTTCCTCATCCTTATCCCACTATAATAGCTATCATATATGCGGATAGCTTTAACACCATGATTTTTAAAAAACTAGCATTTCAGTCTCCCCTTCTTCATAATGTTAGCTACGCCACTGATTCCAGTATGCCTGCTGTAGACAAGATATGTTTATAGCCCACATAAATGTTATAATTAAGAATTTAAAAATAAATCTTCTTGCCCTGAGATCCAATCATGTGAAATGTGTATGTGAACATTTTTCTTCAATATTACTGTATATTGTGTATCCCTATGAACAAGTTAAACTTTAAGAGCACATTTGATACCTGATTAATAGGTAAATTAGACATAAGATTATGATCGAACCAGAAAACGTATTGAAGTGGGCTTTTCTATATTCTTTATTTAACATCAGGGAAATCGGAATCTGTTTAGTGTTAGTTTTTTCTTTTTAAAATAACTATTCTTCCATTTTGTAAAACATGGTGAAACAATTTCACTTGAATCAATTCTAATTTATTTTAAAGAAGTATACGGAAAACCACACCAAGATACGATGCCTGTTTCGAGGAGTGTTACCTACTATAGGTTCTATTAGAGGGTTTTTAACGTACACGCTAACTCTAACTGGTTCCAGGTGTGTTACCTACTAAAGGTGTTATTAGAGGGTTTTTAACGTACACGCCAACTCTCACTGGTTCCAGGTGTGTTACCTACTATAGGTGTTATTAGAGGGCTTTTAACGTACACGCTAACTCTCACTGGTTCGAGGTGTGTTACCTACTAAAGGTGTTATTAGAGGGCTTTTAACGTACACGCTAACTCTCACTGGTTCGAGGTGTGTTACCTACTAAAGGTGTTATTAGAGGGCTTTTAACGTACACGCTAACTCTCACTGGTTCGAGGTGTGTTACCTACTAAAGGTGTTATTAGAGGGCTTTTAACGTACACGCTAACTCTCACTGGTTCGAGGTGTGTTACCTACTAAAGGTGTTATTAGAGGGCTTTTAACGTACACGCTAACTCTCACTGGTTCGAGGTGTGTTACCTACTAAAGGTGTTATTAGAGGGCTTTTAACGTACACGCTAACTCTCACTGGTTCGAGGTGTGTTACCTACTAAAGGTGTTATTAGAGGGCTTTTAACGTACACGCTAACTCTCACTGGTTCGAGGTGTGTTACCTACTAAAGGTGTTATTAGAGGGCTTTTAACGTACACGCTAACTCTCACTGGTTCGAGGTGTGTTACCTACTAAAGGTGTTATTAGAGGGCTTTTAACGTACACGCTAACTCTCACTGGTTCCAGGTGTGTTACCTACTAAAGGTGTTATTAGAGGGCTTTTAACGTACACGCTAACTCTCACTGGTTCCAGGTGTGTTACCTACTAAAGGTGTTATTAGAGGGTTTTTAACGTACACGCCAACTCTCACTGGTTCCAGGTGTGTTACCTACTATAGGTGTTATTAGAGGGCTTTTAACGTGCACGCTTACTCTCACTGGTTCCAGGTGTGTTACCTACTAAAGGTGTTATTAGAGGGCTTTTAACGTACACGCTAACTCTCACTGGTTCAAGGTGTATTACCTACTAAAGGTGTTATTAGAGGGTTTTTAACGTACACGCTAACTCTCACTGGTTCGAGGCCGGATTTATATCTGAAGAGCAAATATTCAAAACGTGTTTTTTCTCATAAATTTATACATTGAGTTATGCACACCACTGGATTCGTTTCGTACCTTTTTATCTAACTATCTTGGCCTATATATTCAAAATAAGATTCATACCATTAAAATAAAGCAACAAAGAGGCATATTTCACTCAAAACAAGTTTTTTCCATGGCCAGATTATGTTAAAAATATATTTTGTTCAAACATAATCAGAATGGAGGAGTAGTGTGACTTTGGTTGCTCTGATTGGTCCATTAGGCCACATGATAATTTCAGGTGGTTGTTTTAATTTTGTATGAAGGACAAGGAGTTTTCATTTCCAAAACTCACCGACTCACAAAGTAAACATTTTTCAGAAAGATAAAACAAACTGCTAGACCTGATATAAGAGCTTTATTACCATTTAGTTTTTGTTAATACTGCGAGAAAAACATTAATATTTAATTTCTAAAGGCAATTTAAATATACATTTACCATAAAGTGAGAAAGATAAGGATAAAGGATGGTAGCGCTGGAGAGTTTTGGAATTGGAAAGAGGATTTCGTGAATTTTGGAAAAGTGCACACTAGATTAAGACAGTTTAGTTGCGGCGGTATCATAAACTATTGTTGAGGTTATTTTTTTAAATAATGTAAATAAGTGCAAAATAAGTTTCAAGGACAGTTTTATAGTAAATTGCTAAATACAAATTATTACATAGTAAAAATTTAGCAAATACATTTATACTTGTTTAGTGAAATCAAGGATATTAAGATAAACAATTCTAGTTAATATTACAGATAAAAGAAAGAATAAGAAATACAAAAGTTGATTAGTAATACTCAAGTAAAAAGTCTTTAAAAGGTCAATTTGCATTGGTTATATCCTAATCTTTTACACTAAGCCATTACCTTGTACAATCAAAATATCATCTCACATGGGTTCATAGTCGTGACTTTCAACATTTTCCCTGAACTAAGATCCAGTAACATTAGCTCCTGGGTCATCGACTGGGGCAGTGTCCTGAGCATTCACATGGGGCCATTCGTTGGATAGATCACTGTAGTATCTCAACGATTACACCATCATCCACTGCTCCTCATAGTGCTTCTTCAGTAGCTTTTTGACATCTCTTACTTTTGTCTGGATTAGAGGAATGGCCTTAGATTTATTGACTTGGTAGATATTTTCAACTCAGAGACTTTTACTTTGCTACCGTACGAGGAGCGCCCAAGTTCATTGAGTATGACACCTACCCTTGCAGTAAGCCATTTTGGTTTCTCTCTCTTGTAAATATAAACCTTTCGTTACGGGAGAAACTTGAAATGCCAGTGAACGGGTTTATTTCCTGCTGTGTTTGATGATACCTTCCAAATTTTGACCTAAATATTTCAATCCTACTCTTGTGGCAATGCCAGAGTCTCTGAAGATTTTGATGTACTGATCAGGATGAGCTATGATTTCAAGTTTTCACACCTTTCTTTTGATCACCCCACACACCCTATCTAGGGGTATGTAAGCGTGACCGGGATCTAGGAAATGCAGCACACTCTTATTGATGTTTTTGGTGCTTGTTTTAGTAACCAGTTAAGTAGGGCAGTGATTATAGTGGTGTTTTTATTCTGCCTACTGGCACCATAAGCAAATAACCTAATAGTATCAACAGTGCCTCGGTAGAATTTGTTTGATAATTATCGGTAGCGTACGCATGAGGCAAGTTCTCTCAATCATTTTTGACCTTACATTTCTGTCCAAGAATAAACGAATGTGTTTCCAGGTGTCTGTTTGGAGTGGGAAGAGTTCAAACACATCGTGAAATTATTCACATAAAGCTGTCTCAAGAATTAAAAGCAGCTTGGTCTGTCACATTTGGAAAAATAAGTTTATTTTGATAGTAAGAAGATTAGTTTATAGCATTGTCTTTATCTTATCTTAGAAGTAAAAAAAATATCCTTTCTTCTTATGCACTGCTAATTCTCCTCTCAGCAAATATTTGTCTTCTGTATCTACAGAAGTATTGATTCTTCCCTTCATTTCCATACACTTATAGCACTGGTCTCGCTGGTGACCAGAACGCAGCTTTGTAATTCTCAAAGAATACCTTTATAAAATACTCATGTTTTACTTTTAAGCTCTCAGTTCCAGCACTCGTGCTGTAAGCTTTCCAGAGATCAGTGATACAGAGGTCACTGGGAAGATATCCCCGTTTTGATTTTCCTTGACATTAGTGTGAGTCAACCATCTGCAAGGGTTCAATGAAGTTCTTGAAGTCAGTCAATTTTTATCTAATTTTTACTTTCTCTTGACCCCTCGAAGGTAGAAATATTGTGATTGACAAAAAATAAAACACGATATTTTGATAAATGTCAACGTTTCGTGAACCCATGAAACAGAAAATGTGTTTTTAACGATGCCGTAGGTCTCTCTGTATCTGGACTGGACTAGAGCAGAAAAAATTATACCAATCGGGCTAGAACTTTATATGTATGGTTTTTATAGGTTCCCCCGAGGGGTTTTTGGAATTAGCCCTAAGCTCTCGTTTTCCCGTGAACGTTACTTTAAAGGGACTTTAAAAAGCAAATTTTCCAATGTTGATAATATCTCTGCAAATATTTGACACACAAAATAACTTATCACTGTAAGGTTATAGTACTGATTAAATTTAAAATATTTTAATTTGAAATATATATTTTTTAAACCAAAATTGTTTGTGGTTTAAGCAAACATACATATATTTTTATAGAATATTTAGGAATATTAAATTGATTGTTATGCTCTTTGGTGGACAGAGATGCTCATCTTTTCTCAATGTTTCTGTGACAGTATATATTATTACGTGTATGCTCTTTGGTGGAGCGTTTCTGCAACAGTGTATATTATTTTATTTCCCTAATTTTAGTAAATGTCTCTACTTTAATATTAAAGAGAGAGAAAGAGTCTGTACGGTGCCCCACACCATTTACTTCTTTACAAAACTAACTGTTAAAATCTCAATATTTAAGATATTATTTAAATATGTAAATATTTTCAATACAATAAATTAGTCTTGTTTAAAACAAGTGGGAAAAAAAATCATATATCTCATTCTTCGCCAGAACTTTAGGAAAATGCATCAATGAAATATCAAAATGACGTATCTAGTTCTATATCTACACCACAGTCGTATACACAAGTCAAGAAACTCAGGTGGGGGGGATCACTCAATTAATAAAGCNATTCCATATTAACCCACTAGACTCACTGCGATCTAAGGGGTTGTCTAAGCTTTGAAAATCACAGTCTAAACTATTTTTATGCTTCACGGTATAATTGATTTTCTTAAAATTTCACCATGGATGCAAACGAGAATTTAGTTGTTATTATTGCAACAGATTGTGGGTGGAGGGGTGGGGCCTTATTTTGTGGAGGCGCTCAGGAAACCCTTAAAGCTGGTCCTGTGAGCCAGGTTTAGCTCATTAATGTATGTGAAGCAACCTTCATACACTAATAGCTTCACCTTGACGGCCAGGCGACAAGTAAAACGATCTTCATAAATAACTACACGAGTCTCAGCGGCGCGTCCTAAAATACGCACGCCCACTGGTTGAGTCCCCCTTTCCCACCCCTCACCGTCTTCCAGGTCCCTTGGAACCATTAAAGAACAAAAACTAAACATCATAGGGGACCCATGAATTATTGTTTAAAATTTAATAACAGTTCCATAACGCAAAGATTTGTGGCACCAAGTTCGGTAAAGGTTTCCTGCAAGGGCTCCATAGGGAGCACGGAAGAAGTAATTTATTTCATCTTGTCTTTTGTCTTCGGAGGTTGGTAGGCTTTATGGGTTGGCGCGAATAGCGCTGTCTGCTCTCGGGCGGCGCAAGACGAAACTAAGCCGGGGAACAGGTTGTGTCTCCAATGTTTTGTTATGCATGAGGTTTGAGTGTTTTTCCCTAAGCTTTATCGATTGTTTTTAAATAATAAAACAGTGGGTAGATTGGTATTCAGATGTATCCGGCTAGGATTTTGATTGGCTGAAAATAAAGATATATATCATGTCATGTTTAAAATATACTGGGCGTATTTTAATATTTAATGCTATGTATGATTCTATAGCGATTCGACATAGACTGAAATTGTTGCACACCAGTTAATTTTAAAAGGAACAGCATTAGTATTGAGTCAAGGATATAGATGATAGAACTATCTATTATGTCCCATACACACGAGTGATGTTTTAGTACATAATCCGGTAGAGTAACTTGTAATGAAACAATTATGGCAACTACCATTAATTAACCAAGAGAGTAGTTACGACAAAAAATAATGTGCACATTCACACAGCCATTGTTTTCATTCTTGTTTTGATAATAGTTTATGTTACCAACGGAAATAAAAATTTTCTTGGAAAATTATTTGGGAATGTATACATTATCAATTTGATATATATATTGAAACAATCAGGCATATTTATTAAATTATTAATACATCCATAAAAAAATTCACTAAGACTAATTTCCTCATTATTTTGTTTAAAACATAGATATTTCGTTATTAATTTGTTGCATGCTTTTGAAATTAAACATCGCTGAAAAATATGACCTGAACTATTACTAAGCTGCAAATAGGCCTTCATGATTACTTTTTTTTTCTCTTATATACAATAACTGGTCGTTTCCATGGTAATATTTGGCTTGGACTGATTTAGGTTAAGTACGTAAACATTGCAGAGGTGTTTGAGATATAATGATAAAATGGTTGCTTGGTAAGTACAGAGACCTATCAGTGTTAAAGTGCGCTCTTAAGCTGGATAGATATTCAATTATAATATTGAAAGGGGGCTACCTACTTATACAGGGTGATTGTCCCATGGGCTGCACGACTGCTTGCTGTTATTATATCACTCCACAACTACCCAGCATTTGCAATTAATTATACTATTGTGATTAAAAGCCGTCATTCATGAGCTTCCAAAGAAGGCATGTTCTATTAATCTACTTTCTAAAATATGAAAACATTCTTATTTCTTAAAACGCTTTTAGGAAGCTTGATGCTTAGCAACATTCTTCTTGAATGTATTGAAAATATATCATCTTTGTTAAAAAATGTCTTGCCGCCTGGTCCCCCGCCATCGAATGTGCAACAAAGAAAAAGATATTTCCAGACAAACAAGAACTTATTTTTTATTTCACCGCGTCTCTAAATCCGTTCTTATACACCCAAACATTAATTACGCTAATGCGCTAGGGATGAGGAGGGTAGAGTTTTAAATAAATGTACCCTATCTGTGCGGAGGGATTGTGGGAAACATTTTAGGAAAAAATTACCCCCAGTACATCTAACCGGAATTCAAACTTAGATCTCCCATCCCGGGCAATGCAGTCTAATAAAGGTTTGACGCATTAGACCATGCAATCACCGATTTGGGTAAGGGTAGCTTGAACACTATTATATTTTAACTTTAGTAGAATTTAGGTAGAAATAAATGTTTAGATAATACAAACCTATATTTTGTGGTAAACACCGATAGCAATTTACTGTGTTGTTTAATAGGTATTAATAATATCTAGCAAAGATGGCAGCTCTATATCACATAACTTATTTCTTATATCTAGCTTGGGGTTGATCTGCGACCCTTCACGTCACATTTCTTTTCATGGAATAACCATGAACATTTGTTCAAAATAACACAATCACGGTGACATTTGTTCTGTGTCACTGAGTGTGAAACTAACTTATATTATAAAAATGTACAATAGAGTACAGTAGTCTACATACAATAAGTAATATTCACAGTGAAAACAACAACAAAGTAAGAACCACTTTAGTGGCAAGTGGTTTAAATGTCAAACTCAATTAGTCTGGTTTGTCCGTGACGGGGAGATCAAGGTTTGAATCCCAGCCACCTTTACTGAAGATAGTTTTTACTAAATGGTTGTCTACTCCAACTCTACACAAATGTGAATGAATTGCTTATAAATTCCTAACTACTTAATTACTAAATACAGGCGTATAATCCTACCGAGAAATGAGATGGGGGGAAACTCCATGGAATCGAGTCATACTGACCGTCTGCTGGAGAAGATAGTAGCAACTTCTGGGGATAGAAGGTATCATACGGTCAGCCCAACAATCCCTTCAGTCGTTAATCTCAGGTTTCCAGACCGTAGCTACTACTTTTTATTATTCAAGGGGCTCCTCACGAGGCTGAGTTGACCCCGTTTTAGACCAACTGCTTCACAAAACATCTGGAAGCGCCGGGGATCGAATCCGGGACCTCTGGATCTGTAGTCAGAAAACAAACAAATATCAAACAGTTCAAGAATTAAAAATTACATTTATTGTATCCACCCCAGTGTTCATGATAGACTGGATTTCTAGTGTCTGGGTTCCAATCCGGTCAGTACGTGGGGGATAGCTTTCCAGATGTGATTTGTTACTGCAACTTTTCTATTTTCCCTACACTCTAATGTGAGTGCACTTCCTCTAACTAGACTCCTCATGCTTACTACTTATATTAATCCATCAATAGCCTTTATGTTGAACGCAATAACTATTTATGTAAGATAAAACGCACGACAGGAGTGACAGTGCCGATAAAATATACATTAATAGTAGATACGGTCTGATTTTTCATAGTAAGCACATTATTTGAAAACTGGATAGTCATTTTATCAAAATTGCGAGAAAAAACTGCAATAATTATTGTATTTGCATTCTTAGTCTGTTTAGTAAATAATGTAAAGATAAACTATACATAAAATCATAAAGAACTATTATTGGAAGCTATTAATATATTTCTAGATCAACTTTACAGCAAATTAATTAAATAAGACATATTTCTAGGATGCCAAATTTTAGTGACTTTTAATCAATGTTGGTGGTTGAAAGTGGGCTTTTTATAATAATCAGGGTTTAGCTAAATAATTCCATTAGTTACTTCTCTTTTTACCATATTGATATTCTCTCAAAGCTAGCAAGCATGCATAGCCCATACCTATGGCTAAGATCTCTTTGGTTTAACATTAACAGTATGTCATATCCATATATGTGTGGCCATATAAGCCTACATGGGGTCGGCCATCCCCTTGTTCAGACAACTAGACGCAAAACAAATAAATAAACAATTGTTATGGCACCGATGACAGCTTGAATGGCAAAATTAACGATATGGGTGGGTTTATGGGTCACTCAACTATCCGTGATAAATTTTATTTCAATCACTATATTATGTGCGAATATATATAAATATACACATATATACGTGTACATGCATGTTTTTATATTTAGAAAAAACAAGATGTAGTATTGTTACATTAATAAAACCTAACATGGGATTATTATAGCCATAAAAATACTAAAAGAAATGTTTCGGCCGATCCTCGTGAAACTGGCACTCATCAAATAGAATAATAACTCAGGGAGACTTGATGACCCCTTGACCTGTTTGATTAGTTCTTTTGAAAATAAAAATGTTTTAATATATACATCATTTGAATTTTTTTTTTCGTAAATCACACCTTTTTAATCTTTAATCACAGGGTGTTTATGAGGTTATTAGCATAGAGGGATTTATTATTTTATAAAAGAGGATATTAAGCCTAAGTACCAGGGGCAAAGAGTCAAAGACTTCACGCCCAAATGGTCCTTTAGGCTGCTGGTGTGTACATTGGAAGGTTTAAACATTTAACCACTCCTCCCCCCCCCAACCTTCCTTAAACCAGAATTGAATTGTGAGGATACCATCGACGCCTATAGTACTTGTTTTTTATTATATAAAACGAAGCTATTTGTTTATTGTAAGCAAATAATGAGCCGCTTCGTAAGGAGTTCCTTTTTTTTAGACACGCGAAAATTAGTTCGATGATATTCTTTTATTATTTACATCGTTGCGATTATCCATGAAAATAAACAAGTAGACCTCTGTAGTAGGAATGGGGTATCGAAAGAACTGTACTCGTTATAAATAGCAAAAGAAAAGTTTCGATAACAGTAAGTATTGGTATCGAAGTTTTAGTTTGGAAAAAAAAAATTTAAATCTAGTAATAATAATTTAAACTTTTGCATCATATTTGTATTTTCATATTTATTTAAACACTGAAAATTATAATGATTTATCCATACTATAGTATACTTTAATCTATCGCATCTATGTTATGTACTGGAACCCGGGTTATATGATAGATAGTATTGTATGATGGAGGTGCCATTTTTTAACTACATGTTTACATACTCTACCATGATAGATTATTAACTATTGACCAACAATAGAAGAATAGACGCCTTGCCCTGCTTCATCTCCTTAAACAAAGCACATACACTTTTCTGCTTCATCTGCTAGGGTCACCCTTAAATTAACTTAGTTCATTGAGCTATACAAAAGCTTCTTTTGCTTCTTGCTTGTCATACAGAAAATGAGTGAGAATTGAGAAATAGTATTGGTTGTTCTTCCTCCACAGTCCATCCTACTAAAGGTTTAATCCCAGCACGAGTGAAGATTGCAAAAAAGTTGTTTCTTTCAATACCGATCAGATATCAGAGTGTGAGTACTAATATCAGTAAAAGTATCGAGTAAAAATACTAGTATCGAAAGTAAAATATCAATATTAGTAAAGTATCGATACTTTATCACATCCATACTCTGTTGACCTGCATCTGTGGCCGATCAGTCTAAAGCCACGTATACACCTAACGAAATAAACTGAACGAGCACAAACTTACTGAACAAACGAATGAGAGTCGACAGGACAACAATCACAGACAAGCACAAACAAATAACTTTGAACACCATCGAATGCGACCCATCGCTTATCGGTACTTCAAAGAAAAGGTCGTCGTTCTTGTTCGACTGTGCCCGTCAAGTGTGGACGATATTTTTCATCTTCCATCAGTTTTTAGTGCATGAACTGGTCAAATTATACAATCCTAGCATTTAACAGTGACGTGACCATCCACCATTTAAATTTTTGCTTCGCTTTCTTTCTCTTCATTGATTCTTGTAACAAAAGCATACAACTAGGACTTGCAATGATTATTTTTCTTCTTCTCACCATAGCATTTATAATTTGAAGACGAATTAAATCTGCACAGGACGGCTGGAATGTCAACAAACACTAAACTTTTTTGGTCTGGTTGCTCGTTTCTGTTTATTCGCGTGTGTCTGTGCGTGTTTATGTTCGTTTGCACCCATATTTATATGTTTGTGCTCGTTCAGGTTGGTTCGCCGCTGATGTAGAGGTCAGGATTCACATGTAGTAGGGGTGGTTTCACTTATATAACTTCACAATGTCTTTTCAATCCGCTTACAGCGCTAATGGGTGTGAGTGTGGGGGGGAAGGGGGGTCCTCTAATCTACCCTTCTAATTCCTACATCTTAGATTAGTCGTCAATAATTCATGTGATCAAGGCCGTAGCCAGGCAAATATTTCGGGATGGTTTTGGGGGCACAGCGTGAGAGGCATAATTGTTATATGAATATTATAGACATATGCTTCTAGAAGCTCTTTTTACAGTAAAATAGGGCAGAGATTCAAATAGTCCTATTGGTAATATTTAGAAACTTTAGTCTAGTTAAATTTAAATTGAACACTTCTTACATGAAGGTATGTCCAACAGACTAACCTGGATGGTTTTAGAAAATATGAATTTAGTATCTCCCTAATACAACCTTTGATTAAAAATAATTAGTACTTGGAAAAATACTGTCTTCACCCCCACCTTCATAGTCCAAAATTGTACCACATAAAATTTTAATTCAAACAAAAGCATTTCCAGCCTGATCAAATATATTTGATTCGTATCTATTTGATACAGAGAACACAGATAATGAAAAGTTGGGACGATGGCCTGGTGTGGGGGGAGGAGGTGGCGGAGGGTAATAAGACGGCACTCTTTGTGCTCTGGGTAGATTCCCAGTTCCACCAGCCCTCTAAGTCAGATTAAAATAAGAAGATTTTTTTGAAGTTTTTTTAAAATTTCAAAAATGCATACGTCAAATAATAGTTATAATTTGCAGCTGTCACTTTTGATAGATTAATTAATATCATAATATTAATACCTATAAACTAACATTATTAACAAATTAAACTGCCATCGATTTCGACAGAAATAAAATATGTTAAATTTTCCTAAATATTTTTCCTACCCAAAATTTTTTTTAGAGTTTTCATTAAATAAGAATAGGCCTATGTGTGTGTGAAAAACATCAGGATGACTTTCAAACAAAACATTTCCAGACCAAATAAAAAAAAAATTTATGGACATTAATTGATGTTAAAAAATGGGTGAATATTGATAGAAAACTTAACCTAGGATTGTTTCCACTGGTAACCAATTTAAGCTTATCTAAAACCACTCATTTTTAAACAAAGAAATCTTAGTTATAAAAAATAAGAGGTTTTTAGATAATGTTTTGTGTCGACACAAAATAAATAATCTACATACTTGGTAATTGAGTCGGGATAAGAGGCTAAGAAATTATTAGTTGTTCAAAAATACAGAACTAGGAAGTCAAGCGAGCCTACCTTGATAACTTAGTTGATCTGGAATCTATTCGAATGTCCAGAGTCCCAAGTTTATAGGTCCTAGGTTTATCCTATTTACAAAATTATGTATTTATCACTATGCTCACACAATGTAGTCTTAACTACGCTGTCTACACACAGTTAAAAGGGTTGAATAATTATCCAACTAATAAATATGCTGCCACTGAATGAGTTGCTGACCAATTAGCGTGTCTTTTAATATCCTTTCGCACCCGTGGTAAAACCTTACAGAGGGGTTGAAAAACAAGGTAGCGTTAATGTTAATTTACGGGATAACTATCACTTCCTGGAAATTGCCAATTGGCACTCCCTACCTCATACACAGAGGTTGTTAATTAAAATTAAAAACTATTAAAATTAAATAATAATAATAATAAATACATTTTTCAGATTAAAATATGAATACATATATATATATGTATAAAGTAAATAAGCTTTCACCACTATTTTGCATTCATTTTTTCAGTCTATTGGCAATCTAAATAGCAACATTAATTTTTCTGGGTTGTTGTGCAGATCTTGTTATGACAGATTCAGTGTCAACATGTATGTCTCTATGAACACACATTAGCGCCAGTCCTACAAGTCTATCCTGACTTGTGCCATTCCTGAGAGAGGTTTTTAACCTCTTTAAAGTGGAAAATGTTTGTTCAGGTGTAGCTGTTGACACAGGAAGTGTTGCTAATAGTTTTAGTAATAAACACATGGTTGGAAAGAAGCCAGGACTACACTGATTTAGAGCACTAAGAGAATTTGAGGGGCGAGTGTTTTCAGACAGGATACACCATTTTGACTTCCACAAGGAAAATTCGGCTCTGATAACGTTATTATTTGCTGAAGAGTAATCTTTGATATAAAAAATAATACATGTATCAATGTCACAGAAATTAGCTTGAACACAGTACTTAGGGATTCATTTGTGGAGAGTTGAAATAATATATATCTTGCTGTTGAACCGCTCCTCAAGTTGTTTGATAAAATCGTCTAAAAACGGAATATACACAGAACGTCTGAAATATTCTTCAAGAGTGGTTGATGGCATGTTTGCTCTGTGTGTCTGTCGAGAATTTATTCGTGGAACACTGATTTTACTGTTGACTGTTGACAAAATAATCAATTATTTAGTAAATATATGTCGAAACTCTTCTTCAGCATGTTTTCTTTTATGAGATATAAAATAGGTGATGTTTAGAATGTGCTCACATGCTTGGGAAAGATCACAGTCAACTTTTTTAAGAACTTTACATAAAGGTAAAGTCAAAGCAAATAACTCACTGGCTGCACATAGGGAAATTACTAACTCGCTCTGGGTGATCATATTAAGAAGCCGGAAAGCTTTGGATGATGTGTCGGAGTTTTACTCTCTTCAATTTCCTCGAGTGTGTGGACGATATTATTATAAATCTCTACAAAACGCAATAAGGCATTATGGATTGCTACCCACCTTGTATCACACATTGCTGTCAGAGTAGTTCTCTTAGACTCTGGTGCTTTCTTCAGAATGTTTTCTTTGAGAATATTTGTATCGTTGAGCAGATGTTCTCACGAAATTCCCAACTGAAGTTACAGTTCCAATACGATTCTGGATGGCTGGTACCTGACGGCAGTGACCTAATGCAAGGTTTAGAGATTGGGCACTACAGTGGATGTACAGAGTGTGAGGAAAATGTTCCTTGATTACATCCTGCACACCATTAAATTTCCCACTCATTGCAGCTGCTCCGTCATACCCCTGCCCATACATGAAGTTCATATTAATACCAATATTAATCAGTACCTCCAAAATAGTGCCAGCAAGTCCTCGTCCAGAAGCATCAATTACTGGAATGAATTGTAAAAAATCCTCCCTAAGTTTGGACTCAGAATTTGTCTCAGTGTTATCAATATAGCGAACACATAATGATAACTGCTCAACTCGAGAGATGCCAATACTGTAAAACACTTTGAGCTATTTACTCTTTTTACAATGCTATCTTGGATTATCTTACCACAAATGTATATAATTTCATTTTGTATATCTGGGCTTGTGTAAACAGCATTGGAAGGAGCTGTATCACTGTGGTGCTTGAGAATTAAGTCACCACACTTAGCCCGCATCCTGAGAATCGCCCGAAAATGTCCATCATTAATCAAAGGTTCTGGGGCATCAGGAAGCAGAGGGCCAGAGTCATTAGTGCCTAGTAGTGGAATTTCTTGTCTTCCCATCGTTATAATAGTATCCACCATAGAACGAAGCCTATTTCTGTTTTCTTCAGTGTGCTGCTTAAACCCAGTATCAATTTGTTTAACTACATTTACACAAGCTCCTTTCTGAACATCTAAAAAATTGTCCGCAAGTTCAATACATCTCTTATGGTAGCCAGCCGTGAAATGGGACCTAAAAAATTCCAACGCATCTTTCCACTAAAAAACTGTTTGATACAAGCGCTCCTACCTTTACGTGATCTCCCTTACCAGCACACTCATTTGAAAAAAGTACACGATATTCGCATAAAGATTATTGCATAATATTCCTACAGGACATTTTCGTGACTAAACCAAACAGCCTAAGCTGTAAATGGTTTTTAAAAATATCTTTACAATAAACTACTTAAATAAGAACAAATAATGTTGTGACACTGTAGGAATATAAATATGAATGCTTTTGGCTACAATGTTATATCTTTAAATCTCGCTGAATGAAACCTAAATTGATTAGCATGGGATATCCTAAACTAACTCACAACTACATCACAGGTAGGCAACACCATTAACATAAAATTCAGGTCAGGTAAGTTTGTATTTGATCAAGATCAAATGAACATTAAAGTTATAAGCAAATCCGTTTATCACAAGAAAAGTTTGACATTATAAAAATATCTTTCATTTGACTTCATTTCAAAATAAATTGTTTGCTTTTCATTTAGAATAATGGTGTTGAAAGCGCATATTCATTATATATTCCTGTAGATCCTCTATATTTGCTAAGGTAAACAGAATAAACCTGTTCCTCAAGATTTATTGATCAAATACCAAAACCCTCCATAAAGATAAGAATCGATCAAAAACAAAGTAGACATCTAATATTTATCATATTTCAGGAACATCTAATCGTAAATTTCAAAATATAGAAGATGATTTAAGAAGATTAGTGTTTTAAACATTAGCTAATCTCTACAAATCTATTTTTAAGACTTAAAATAAAAAAGCATATTTTTATAGCAAAATTTATCACTGAATTAAATAATTCTTAACACTAATTTATAAAGTAAGCCTTTAAATAATAACATCAAAATATAAAAGAAATTACTATTTAAAACTGCACTGGCAGGCATACCGACTAAGGCTTTGGTCTCACATAGTCTGGTTTGCCGGTAACGAAAGGTTGGAGTTCAACTCCCGTGTAAATTGAAGGGTTTTTTTAAAGACGGTTTTACCATCTCCATCTACGAACCTGGAGGTAAATTTCCTCTAAACTCTACCTTCTCCATTCCTACCCCAATAGTGTAAGTATGCAGATATGCCGGATGGGTAGTAATATTTGCACGTAAAAAGAACTTATACAATTGTAGGAATTACGGTGTACACTGATATCCACCGCTTACTTAAACAAATACCACAAAAATTAACAAATCAAATCAATTCACCGCAATTTTAATTTATAAATAATTGTATATAAATATTTAACGTTTGGTCATCTCTTGTAAAATATAACCCAATAAAATAAAATTAACCACGTTATACTCTCACGACGTCACGCTTTACCATTCTATCCTAAAAATATACTTTGATTAATCTAATTTAACTCTTTTAATGCATGTTTTTCTCAAATAAAAAGGAACTGTATTCTCCTAGTGGAGATTATTGTGTTCGAATTTGTTTTAAATAATTGATTAACACAACCTTTTAATCCTCAACAACTCTTCACCACAATTAGTTGTTCTTTGTGTTGAGAAAGGGTGTTTGGGTGTTCAGGGGTTAAATTAGCTCGGCTTATACCTTTTAAACAAGCATCAGCGGCACCTGGCTCCAGATATTTCATGTCTTGAAGTTATATAAACTTTTCTTTATAATATTGACAGCCAGCTCATAAACTATCCCTGAGAAATAAATATACTAACATATTTAATAATAAAACAGTGCGTGTTCATGAATAAAGCAAACATACAATATTTTAAAATCTAAAATGTTTATTGCATCCTAGGTCAGGTGACATAAAATCCACGGTAGCCAGCAAACCCGTACAGCTTGTATTTTACAGTCCGCCCTCTCCTTATATGACAAAAATATGATCGTTTTGAATTACTTAACAAAAACCACCTTATTCTCAACCTAAATGATTCTTTAAAGACCATAATAATGATGAGCTCTGGGTGATCAGCGTTATCCAAAAACATTTTAAAATACTGACTCAGAGGAAAAAAGAATACTTGGCAGATCGCAAAAATAACTTTTTGATATTATCCGCCTGGCGGCTGGGACAAGACCACTGAAGGATTCTGATGACGAAGATATCTGGGCTTCTGGGATTGGGCACTTCTCTGTATACACAAGGCGGGAAGGAAGGGGATGTGACATAAGGTCATTTGTGTTGCAGTTTTTATAGCAACACTTTTTTATTGCCAAAGTAAATAAAATATTGCTCTAGTAGATAAGTTTGATTTAATATTCTACACAAAGTAATTTCATCAGTTCTTGAATATTTCTCACTAAAATTTGAACAGACATTTTGAAAAGAAAAGAGAACCAATCCTTGTTAAATTTCGCGATGCCCATGATAACTATTGAAAAAAAGTTTGGATTACTATAAGTAGCTAATTAAACTAAATGTAACTACTGGAGTAGTATTTGATTAATTTTTGCCAAAATTATAAAAACTACAAAACTAATCGTCTAGCTCACATTTCTTTTCATCCCACACTTAGATCCTTAAAAGATGCTTGAATTACTTCCAATTGATTAGAAACACTTTTGCTGTATTTAATGTATTTTTGCATTAAATAAAATTATACTGGGTTGTTCTAGAATAAATTAGTGTATCCCAATAAATTAAATAATTTATAAAACCACTCTCTTTCAACCATTAATCAAAATAGGTTTTTTTTTTAGATTATTTAGTGTCGATATTTCAGATAGCTTGCCTATTAATCTAAAATAGTAGAACAATAGTTTGATCCCAAACAAATGTATTTAAATTGTATTTAAATTTATCAAAATATTGCTCTCATACGCATATAATTTTGTTTTATACAAGTGGATACTACTGTAGTTAGAATAAACCTAAAACCTATGTTAGAATAAACCGCAACTTTACACTAAAATAAAAACTAGGAATATAATATAGCACCTAATATAATTTTAAGACATGTTCCTTTGCCATAATTATCTTGAAATAGATGTTTGTACTGATAAATTATTTTTAATCGTTATCAAATACGACTAGGAGTCATTAAACCAAGCCATTATATCAAAATTAATTCTAAAATTAATGTAAGCAATCTTTAAATCATAAGCAAATAATAACCAACCTCGGTGGCGTAGTTATCTAACGCGCAAGTCGTGTTGAGCTCGACTGCCGAGGACGGGAGCTCGAGATTCGAATCTCGGTCGGGTGAACTGGGGGTGGTTTTCCCTAAATGATTTTCCACTCTCCCTCCACGCAAATACGGGTTTACTTCCCCCATATTCAACCTTCTCAATTCCTAACCTATTAGCGTAATTAGTATTTAAGCGTACAACCCGAACGGATAGTAAGACGCGGTGCTAAATAAAAAAATAAATAATAAGCAAATAATTTAAAATCCAGCCTAGAAGAAATATATAAAATTTATTCTGAAAATATAAAAATGACACCTGGAATATGATATCTAAATGCGAGTAAATCCTCACTAAACAAATATAATAGCTTCAGCTATTTGATTCTTAAAAGTATTAATTACTCTATGATATTAGGAGCTCGAAGTTCATTGCAGCACTTACAAAAGTACGCCACCTAGAACCTTCCATTGCATGTTCTGCCTACGGTAATCTGTAAGACTTGATTATCCTAGCAATATCTTGTTACTAGTATAGGGTATGTAACTCATCAGTATGTAACCTCCTCCATTTTTCAGTCGCTTTATCTCTTTTTGGAGCAATTATCTCCCCAAGCCCCTTGTTTTCTAACACCTTTTATTTTTTTCGTCATATAAGGTAAGAGACCACGTTACACACATAGAGAACAACTAACTTAACTAAATCAAGCTTCGCGCCCGTGCACATAATGTTGTTTTTCTTAACCTCCACCCAATTCTTGTCCCAAGTTAAATCCAACTTAAATAACATCTACACCGTAAATTTTCACAAAACTTTCCCAAATGCATTATTTTTTTCTTAATTCTAAAGATTATTTTAGTATCCTTGGAGGTAGATAACTCCGCAGGAGACCCGGTTCTTAAAAAGACATTCACTAGAAGGCAGTGGCAATACAGAAGTCACCTAAACCATCACAGATTGTGCCGAGTCGTAAGTTGGTAGGTTTTAGTGGTCCTGTGTTCGATGGATGGTGTCATAATGGTGGTGTGCGTGGCAGGGGGTCACGTGCCACCTACTGTGGGAGTCCCAAGGATTCATCTTTATACCACAGGTCATGTCACTACTCAAGGGTGGGCCATAAGGTTAGGATTATTATCTACATTTTGTTAGGTTTTGACAAAAACATTGTTCACTAAAATTTGTAAAAGGATCTGAATGGGAACCTCTGAATAGAATCAGTCTTATGGAGGAAGAGGAATGATATTAACGCCTGAGATAGAGTGTAACTTTTAAATTTAGAGTCACCCGTGATTTAAACCATTATCTCAGATGTGGTAGGTCACAGTTTAAAGCAGGTCAAGAAAAATCTTTTGTCTGAAGGGACATATTGGAATTTAAATATAAAACTGGGCCTCAAATAAAAAAGTTTGATGCAATTAATTATTAAATACAACAAAGGAGTATAAATATAAAAAAATATGAAAGTGATTCCTTAATAAAACCTAAAATGATATGAATGCAAGTTTTTTTTATATTCTTCATAATATCTTTAAAGTGAGGTGTAAATTTAATAGATGAGATTATTAAAACTGACTATAAATGTTCAACAGGGTTTTGAATAGAAATTGAATATTTTTCCGTAAAAATATAAATTTTTTGCACTACACTTTATTTAGATATGTGTTATAGTTTGCGGTCTGCATAAAAATACGTGACGAGCTCATGCGGCCCGCGGGCCGTAATTTACCCAGTGTCAATCTAGTCCAATGAAAGTAAACTTCGCAATAATAGCCTACAAACTAAATAGTGACATTGCTTACCTATTACTCTATTAGCTATTACTATTATTTTTTGAATTTTATTTTATTTTTATACTACACTTTAGGGCCAGTTTCATAGCCAGATTTAGTACGCCTAAAGTGCGAGTCGATACTAAATACCTACCTAGACCTACTTAGACCAAAATGGAATGGGCCAGTTTCGCATATGAAACTGGCCCATTCCATTCAATATTAGGTAGGTGACGTCTTGTATTTAGTATAGCGCCGCACTTGAGGCATACTAAATCTGACTATGAAACTGGCCCTTAGTAACCATTCAAGTTGTATGAATACTTTGGTTAAGTTATTGGAATAGGGGTGATGAAGGTATAACTTTAGAAGAAATGTACCATCCTTTGCGTGGAGGGATAAACCGTTTAAGGAAAAATCACTTTCAATACACTCAAAACCCGCTTCGGTGGCCACTTGGTCTATCACGCTACACTCTTGTTGGACTAGACTGCCAACGACGGAGAGATCGGGGTTCGATCCCGGTTGGGTGCACCGAGGGTGGTTTTCCCTAAATAGTTTTCCACTCTTCTTCCACGCAAACGCGGTTTCACCTCCTTTCAATTAAATCTTACTAATTCCTAATCTATCAGTGTAATTTTAACACATGCGTATAACGTGAACGGGTAGTAAGACAAGGTGCTGAAAAAATACACTCAACTGAAAATTAAGTCTCAATCTCCCTGTCACCTAAAATATAGTCCAGCTCTGAAGTGGCACTTTAGACTGCGTGATCATCGACATTGTATTTATTTTTATTAACATTATATTTGGATTTTACTTTATGACCATTTTTTTTGTACATAAATATATATTTGTCTTAATTATCAAAAGTTTTTTGATGAATTTATCGTCAAAATTACCTTCTCAAAAATAAAAAGTGTGCAGACTAAAAAGTCAATAAAATATTATAGTGTATTATTTCTAATTTGTTCGCAATGTTAAAAATATTCTGATAAGTTAATAATATTATTATTAATAATAGTGATAATTATAATAACTCTAACACTACATGAACAAAGTCTACTGCTATTCCAAAGACAACAAAACTACAAACAAAAGCATAAACAAAGAGCATTTAAAATTTGAAAAGAAACAACGGAAGGTTGAAAGGTTAAGTTTGGGACTATCGATTGAAGTATTGAGATTAAAAACAACTCATGTACGGAAATAAAACCAGGGATCTCACGGCCAGTGTCGTGTCGTGGAGTGTTGCCAGAATATGTCCAAAATGTACCTATGAACTTGTCCCATCACTCAGTATTGTTCAGGTGTCAAAGTAGGCACACTCCCACGTCTGATCGGTTTAATGGGGACACAGTGAAAGAGTACATCTCTAAAATAAAGATTTAACAAGCTTTGTTTATTTAAGAATGAAGAGATTTAGAATATAACAAGTTTGTTGATTAGATTAGGTTTGTAAAGCCTATCTTTTTTTAGCATCGTGTCTTACCAACCGTTCAGGCTATACGCATATGTACTAATTACTCTAATGATTTAGGGATGAGGAAGGTTTAATTTAGAAGAATTGCACCCTCATTTTCGTGGAAGGAGAGTGGAAACAGTTTTGGAAAACCAGCCTCAGTGCTCCCTGTCATAAGCAGTCTAATCTATTGTGAGAGTGATTCCTTAGACTATGCGGCCATCGAGGTCCAGTCAAATTTAAAGGGAAAATATTCAAAAATAAGATTATTAAAATTATGTAATATAAATTAGAAAATATATTTAATGGTTACATTACTTGGTTGTATTTATTGAGCTGAAATATTTAAAACACGTTGAAAAATTGAATAAATTATTTAATATCATTGTCAGAATAATAAAAATAAAATCCTAACTATAAACAAACAATTGGTATGCTTGTATTAAAATCTAACAAAATTAAAATTTAGAGTAAAATGTTAAATTAACATCTTTAATTGCGCAAGAATAAAATATCAACATTGACAATGTGAAATTAAATTAATTAAGTTGCATAAAGCAAACATTACATTAAAATTTAAAATCTTTCCTAAGCTTTAAAATACCTTGCTGTTCGGATTGATTATGGATTCTCAAAATCACTGGTTAGTTTGTAAATCCTGTTAGGCCTATCTATTGGTTCAAAAAGTTTACGTCAAATTCCTCTGATAGTAATATAGTAATTTATGTAATTTCAAATTTGTAAATAGGCACCTGTGATCACATGGATAGAGGCATCAGTATTGTCCCATTTTGGATTTTTGAATTATTTTTCTAAATGGTTACTCTCCTTCCCTCCAAACATGTTCGGGTACAATTTCTATAAAATTATATTATTTTAATACCGAGCCTGTTAGTGTAACTATGATAGCTAGGACAGGTATACCTGAACTTTATTACGAATGGACATATTTGAGAGATAGAAAAAGCTACGATATCTGCTTTCACGTCTTTATATATAAAGAAATCTGATCTGTCACTTGATATAGATATTATCAATACCTTTAAAATAACACTAATTTTTAATTAGAACTCGGATTTTTATGTAATTTCATATTTTTACTCTGCCAGCTCGAAATGTGAAAAGTGAGATGCAAGCGAGTTCTTTGTTGGGTAAAATACTTTGAAATTATGTTTCACTAATTTTCAGGCAATCCTTACGTTCATAAAGAAGGAAAGGCAGTGAGCTAGTTCCAAATCAGGTATTCTGGCTCGTCAGAGAAGTTTACAGTTGCCGTAACATAACTTTGTGTCTGACGTGTATCGTGTAATGAAGGGGACAGAATGCAGTCATTGTCAGATAGTGGCCTCAGCAGCATATACAATAGTTGGACAGAGATGTTCCTCTTTTTTCATTGTTTCTGTAACAGTGTGTTATTACATTTATGCTCTTTTGTGGAGTGTTTCTGCAACAATGTATACAACAGTATTTCATTTGTCAAATTTTTAGGAGTTTTTAGTAGATATCTCTATTTTATGATAATATAAAGAGAAAGTTTGTGTGGTGCATCATACCATTTATTTTATTTGTTGATGGATATGAATTTTTAAAAATATATGCCTTTTTTTTTCTACTTTAATATTTTTTTATTTTCTATTTTCAAATAGTTACAACCTGTCTTAGTTTGAATAATGTGTGTGTCCCACAGTTTGGGAATCAATTGTAAAGCGATTTATCTAATTGTGTGTTTACTATAAAAAGCTATTTACTGTGTTTAAGGTATTCTTAACAGTTCAAAAGAACAGTAGAATTACTAAAAACTAGAATTTATATTTTCTAATTATTATAGGTTTCGTATTTAGATATAGCTGTTTTCGAGCAACTTGCTATCTATTTAGCTTTTTAATCTCCTTGTCTTACTACCCACATTCAATTACATTAATTGAATAGGGAGGAAGAAGGCATATTTTAGAGAAAATGTATGCATTTGCATTAGAAAACAGTGTAAAATAATTTAGGAGATCAAATCTCACTACACGCAGCAGATATATGAACCCTCGCCTCTCCATCATTATCAGACTAGATGAGTCTGGCGTTCAACCCGCACGCCCACCGGTTCGAACCGTTATATTATCAATGGAGACAACATTAACATTTAAAACAGTGATAAAACACAAGGTGCAAGTTGTAGGTTTCAACCCCAGTCTGTGCAGTCAATCTTGTATCTTATTACAGTCCAATTTTATAGAAAGAGCCTTTTATAAAATACAAATATATTTTTTGCTGCCAACATTGAAAACATTTTACAATTTTATTAGTGTTATTTTACAGGTGTTGGTAATAATATCAGCAGTGACAGCTGAAGACAACAATGCTTGACGTTAGAGTACGTGTAAAAAGATCCAGTAACTTTTCTAGCAATCATTATAAGGTTCTTCCTTTGAGAATTGCTATCATTATAAGGTTCTTCCTTTGAGAATTGCTATCATTATAAGGTTCTTCCTTTGAGAATTGCTATCATTATAAGGTTCTTCCTTTGAGAATTGGACTGTTATTCACTTGATATTAATTTTGGACATGGTCAGTTTTTAACTTGTCACTCTCCAACTCAGCGAAGGACAGTACAAATCTTTCGAAACCTCAAGAATCGTGAAAAATGATGTTCCTCGGTCAACAAATCAATACTTCACATTATTTACCATCACAATTATGAAGAGTTTAGTTTTTATTATAAATGAAGAACTTCCTGTGACACAAGCTATTATTCATTTGGTTAATTACTTGTCATGGTTCCATTAAACTCCCCTGACGTCACTTTGGTAACCTGTCGTGTCTCAAATGTAATATCAATCCATCTTATAATGTTCCATGAAATGAATCATTATTCAGTTCAGAGTTTGAACCCCATAGAGAGACCATTAATGTTGTCATTACCGTGTTAACAATTTTAATTACATAACTTTTTATGGGCACGCAAACTAAACTTAAAACTCGTAAAGTCAGGTTTGCTGAGGATGGAGGAGGCTGGGGTTTGAACCACAGACGTGTATATGAAAGGTGGTTTACGTTAAATAGTTTCCGAGGAAATGTAGCAGCATTTTATTTAATTCAAACAATAAGTAAATTACCGTTGGAAAAGTATTTTAAAATCTACTTAGCTTGTTACATATTGAAAGTGAAATTTTTAAAAAAATTGTCTTGATATCGTATTTTTTAAGATTTCTTTTTTTCTTCAGAGGAGCATATACAATTCCAGAACTCGCGGGGCTGTCAAAATGTACAAATGTTTAAGATTGGCTAGACCTAGATTGTGTTTTAACCGCTAAGACAAAGCCTTAATTCTTCATAATAAATAAAAAACAGGTTTTATTAAATTTACTTCTCTCCAGATATAGATAGACTCACCAAAATTATATTTCGAGTGGGTTCACCTTTTATCCCTCTATACAAAATATTTTTAGAAGTGTCCAGTCGTTGTTTTATATTTTCCAATCAAACCAATAATAATTTAATATGTTACCAAACTATGTGCCAGTTTTTCCCGCAGTTTATTAACAAATCTTCGCGCGGCACGCACTCTATAAACAACTTTGTGCTATATAAATTACAAAAACTTCAAGCAGGAAATAACTGTGTGTAAACTGTAATAAAAGTTCTTAATTTATATAACTTTTCTTGATCATGTGGTTTTTTAATATGTTTTATTATTTTACAAAAAGTAAAACCTTTTTATAAGCGACGATGCTTTTGTATAATTATTATTTGATAAATGTCTACCATTTTGGTGCTATTTTCTTACTTAATTACTTCTTGATTACGTGGTCTTACTATGTTTTACAAAGGGAAAACTTGCATTTAAGAGAATAATAAATAAAATTAGATAAATGTATACAATTCTGGTGCACTTGAGCAGGATGTCTAACCAGTTGGAGCAGTGTTAGAATGTAAAAATGATACAAGTAAATGCATCATTAAGTGAAAATATTTCCTTATACTTCAGTATTTCTTAAGTGAAGGATGGCAGCGTTAAGCTTCAAAACTACTAAAACAATCCTCAAATTATTTTCGAATTTTCTGTCATCAAATTAAAAAAAATCATATCGATAATAATAATAATAATAATAATAATAATAATAATAATAATAATAATAATAATAATAATAATAATAGTAATAATACTTAGCACCGCGTCTTAATATTCGTTCGGGTTATACACCAAAAAATCATATTAACTTTATAACCATTCATTTTGATCTCAGGACAGAGACATTTAATGTGAAACATCTTTAAATAATTTGACTCTAACTTTTTATCCATTTATATTGAATAAAAAAATTAAAATGTAAGGTTTTTTAATCTAACAATGGTTTGTTTTTAACATATGGCATTGATGACTGGGGGGGAGGGGGTGGGAGGGGACATGATATCCAGTTCTGTCCCCTGTATGTAAACTATTAGCCACTCTGGTGGCACAGAACGTTACCCAGGGTACACCTTGGAGGTTGTCAACACGTTCCCGTAATGAGATGATGTGATGATAGTGAATATGGAAGTGTGAGCCAGAGGGAGTCTTTAACCAAACTTAAGCCTAACTTACCAACCCCTGGTGACCATTGGGATAATTACCCTTAGGAGAAAAATACCCAAAGTACCAGCCGTGACTCGAACCCTGGAGACATATGATCGTAGCCAGATACACTGACCATTACACCACGGGCCCAGATAATACAATAATAAACCTTTCATCTATATTTTGGTTTGATTGATATTTTGGAATAACAAAACTGAAATAACAGTCGATTTATGAACCACGTCTCAGTTCTGTAGTTTGGATATTTTTGTAGACTTTACAAAACATCCAAATACCAGTGATTTATTTCTTGTTAAAAGTTTAGTGATAAGCGTAACTTTACGTGCACTTTCTGAACATATTGATCATATTGGTACACAGCCTACAAACCAGCTAAGCTATATCCCATATCAGCAAACGACTTACAAATTGACTTAATTCTAAAGAGGCACAACATCAATTCACCCCACTCAAGGAAAGCGGAAGCCCGAATCCCCTAATTATATTTGTTCGGCCATGACAGAAATCGATCCCTGGATTTCCTATTTCAGTAATAAGACGTTAAGACGTTCTAACAAATGGGATAAGATATCGGACTTTCACATAACGGATGTGCCTGACATATTTCATATTTGAAGAGATTAAAACAAATTTGAAAATGTGTGTATCTTTGTTATTTTACAAATATTACTATGTAGTTTACGGATGTGAAACAGCTGACGTACATTTAATTTAGTGCTGTTCACCCCTGTGACACTCGTCTCTACACAAAATGTAAAAGTTGATGTTTTCCACAAAATGATCTATTCCTGTGATCGCTGCATATCGTTTTAATAAAAGTGTGACTTGTTAACAGTTATTTATTATTAAGACCAACACTATAATAAAACCCCTAGCTTAGGGGAAGTACAAGTATTACGTAAGCACCTTAGAGGGTATGGGGGGGGTTGATATTTGCTTATGTTTCCAGGCAAAGGGAGAGAGGGGTCAGAAAATGCTTACATAAGAGAGAGAGAGAGAGAGACGGGCAAGAATGGCGCATTGACCCAGCCACCCCAAATAGACACATAATAATAAAAAGTGTAGAGACGTGGATTCAAGGACATTGGTTATCTAATTAGAAATGGAAGTTAATTATAGTTTTTTATAACTATAGTAATTCATGTATTCACTATTAATACTTTTTTATAATTTAAATAAAATTTGGATTAATATATTCATTTTATATAATTTTATAACTTATTTTAACCCTACCTGTTTTGTATAATAAATTTAAATTCAGTTTACAACAGTGTTTATTGTGAATATTTTGCGCCATTGATTTATATCTCTACGTTAATAATTACCAGAAATGTATAAATTGCACAAGAAATAATGTTTATTCCTGTGAACAAAATTGCAAAAATGTCGACAAATATAACGTAAGCAATAGGATGAGGGGAGGTGGGTTGGCCTTTGTCCTATATTTGCTTACAAAGGAGTAAAGGGTCCAAAATGGCCAAAAGGGTGCTTGCATCTTACTTGAAAGCCCATTTAAAGAAATAAAGATGTTTTAGTATTGTTTGTAATGTAGTGAATATGTGATAATTCCTTAAAATAAATAATTCAAATATTTAGCGTATATTTGAGATGGAGGGGTAAGCAATCGTTTGTGTTTGATATGATCATTCCTTTTCCATCTCGAGTTGTAGGCCCAATTATTTATAACAGTTTACTCGATCACTTAGACTTTTTACAAAAGTGCTAACATTACAATATTTTCTTCAGTTGAAGCCCAGTTAAAAATACCTACTACCTCCCCCCCTCCCCCCTAATCATCTTCCTCAGCCCTTCTCTTTTAAATGTAATTATATCTTTGACTAGTGAATATCGTAGAGATTTACCTCGCCTTGAAAAACCAATAATCTCCATCACTTCCTAGGACATTATTTTTATAAATTGAAAGACTAATGAATGTAGATCAAAAATTCTTATTAAATTTGATCAGTTTTATATTAATGCGTATTTATCTCAAATAATTTCAGACCATATAATTTAGGTTAGAATTCGATAAAAATCTGGGGCACCTATTTGAAATAGAAGACAATTTTCTCGTGATTATGTTCAATTTTATTTATTAAATATTTTTCATCCGTGTTCTGAGAGAATGCTTGTGTATTTTCTTAAACATCTCATTCCTTACATTGCATCCTTAAACTAATTTAGTCGTATAATGTCCAATTTGTCAATTAGTTGTACAGAAAAATAACAACATGTATAATTGAGTAAAATATATTTGGTTTAAAAATGTCAACTCAGCATCGGTGTTCGCGTGGTCCAACACGTTAACACTTTACTTGAGCGTTGAACTGGATTTCCGGTTAAGGAGACACCACGGTTCGAATCTTGGTGGAGTGTTATAATGGTGGGTTTTCCTAAATGTTTTCCCCCTTGCGTTCCACACAAATTCGGGTACATTTACTCCAAATGTATGCCTTCCTAATATATATTCCACTAGCGTATTTAATGTATGAGTACATCCTAACCGGTAATAAGACATAAGGTGTTGGGAAGGGTCAACTTGGAGACGGGTAGTAAGTTTTAGACCGTCTTATCTATGGGGTGGAGAATGGGAGGGGGTGTAACAATGCCAAAATATTTTTTACTTTTTTATTTTAATTACTGTATAAAATAAATACTAACGATATAGTCCTTTGACAAAGACGGTCTTCTAGTTTTCACATTCAGAAAAACTACCCAAAATATCATCCAGCAGGATTCATACACAAATACCTTCAGATTCGTAAACAAGCTGTTAAGACTGATCGCTTAGCGACCTAAGCCTTTAATACATTCTATCTATAACAATAGTTTTACCATATTATATATAGGCATATATATATATATATGACACAATGTTATAGAGTCTCCCTCCCTCTAGTATAGGACGCTAATTTGGATTTAAAAAAAAATTCTATATAATATTACAAAACCGATTTAAACAGTTTTACAATCATGATCAAACAATTATTGTAGTTTATACGTATGTTATTTATAAGGTCTTTTTGTAAAAAAAAATGTTTCCATACATGGAGGCTATCTGGTTTTAATCCCTATCTAAAACCATAAAATGAGAACTTAATCTCTCAAACTTTGATGACATATTTTAATTGCGGGGAGCGTGTCACTATGCAACAATACTAGCGCTCTTTGGTTTTAATATAATATGATCACAAGAACTAAATGGTGGCCAGACACGTATTTCAAAGACGTTGGTGTGGTTTATAATTTCCATATAAAGGAAGTATTGTAATCTAGTAAAAAAGTATTTGAAATTATAATAGAGATTCTAGGTTTTGTGCCCCCTGAATTCACAAAAGTGAATTTAACTATTCTGTCTGTCTCCAAGTCTTCCTTCCATTACCTGGAGTTATAGCAGAAATTTTTCGATAGATTTGGTTCTAATTTATATTTAGATAATATATTTTCATAACTCAAGGTTAAACTATGATTTCAAATTCCAGCTTTAAAATTAGGGATAGTTAACTAATGAGTAATGATTTATTTTTAGAAAAAATGAGATTTTAAAAAAATTTTTGATGATTTGTTTAGAATGAATATCCGGGGAAGGCTTTAAAAGAAAATAACATTGAGTATTGATTTTTGGAGAAGAATTAAATAAGAAAAATTAGCTAATAACTTGTTTTTGAAAATTGAAAAGATTTTGAAAATGTCTCTAACAATTTTGTTAAAAATGGATAAACTATTGCTGTAGACTAATTTTAAAAAAAATTAAGTGGGAGGGGGTGTTTCTGATAACTAATATTTTTAAAGTTTCTCCAAGCTATAATAATAATATAATAAATTGTATACTATTTAGTAATAGCCTAAGTAGGAAAATTTTGGGATTTTAGTTACTCCACATATGTACACTAATCATGTATGAATAAGGAAGGTAGGATTTGGATTAAATCTGTCCGCATTTGAGGGGAATTTTTTTTGAGAATAATCCGTCCAATATTCGAACCCCAGCCTCCCCATAGACAGCGAACCATACAAAACAAAAACTACTGCCTATATCCACGTGCCGACCAATACTGATTTTTTAACACATTTTAACTTAGTTTAATCTCTTTTAATTCTATGTTCGAACTTTGTAAACGTTTTCTTATTAGTAACCATTTTTAATTGCGTCGGATTACTTGTTCCTGATTTAATCAAGCTCCGCATGTTTTATTACCATCATAATTTTCGTAACAATTTATTAGTTCAGTTAGCTAATAATTTTCTCAACTTGTTATTTATATAATTATAGACATTGCTTGATCCATGACAAAATGTTGTCAGTTTTTCCTCCGATTAATATCAGTCAACGTGAAATTTCTGGTTCCAACGCACACGTTAGATGTTCTACGCGAAGGTGCCTAAACCACTTACGAATTTCCCACATCAGTAGGCACGCGGGCTAAGGCACCAACCTCGTAAAGTTTGACTTACTAGTAACGGTGAGGTCTAAGTTTGAATCCAGGCTGGGTGTACGGATTGGGGTTTTCTTCCAATTAGTTTCCCACTTTCCCTCCAACAAAATGCGGACACAATTCCTCTAAGGTTAGACCTTCATCTCTACCATTTTAGTGTAAATAAGTGGATAGCCCGGATGGGTTGTAAGACGCGATTCATAAAAATACTAGTGAGTTAAATTGTTTTTTAGTTCACTTTTTTTAGGTCACCTTTCCCACGAGAGGCGAAGTCGAAGATAAGGTTCTTGTTGTTGTCACATACCACTATTTTTAATTTTTAAACTAGCCATAAAAAATGCATCTAGGTATAGAGAAAGATTTAGAAACTACAATATTTTATGCTGACATACATGAACTTTTCCATGTTGACATTATGGACGTCTTTTAATCACTAGTCGGTGTCGAAATACAATTTAATAGCTGTTGTAAAAATTGTTTTATGTGGAAATACGTCATTTTAAGTGAGATATATCCAATTTATTCATAATATAACGAAGTTACCTTTTTCCGTCGACATTTTTTGAAGATACGAAGCATAATGTGAATGATGAAGTTGAAGTGAAGAATATTTGAGCTTCGACTTCTGCTTCGACATTTCAAAGTTTCGCACACGTCTATCGTTAAATATATAATCTAAGGAACAAGGTGAATAGAGTATATTTTAAGGAAAAGTTATTTTATTCCCTATTAGAAAATATAGAATATTCAAATGTGGAAATAAAACCTCAATGTGTCTAGTCAAGGGTCGAACCTAATCCTTTTAAGTCAGTAAAGCAAAATAGCAAAATCGTTCTCAGCTCTTTTAATGGTGTTGTTTATATGTCATACTATCTGTCCGAACTACCTATCTATTTACACCAATAGGAATCGATATGAGGAAGATCGAATTTAGAGGAAATGTGCCGTCATTTGAATGATGATCTTGTGGAAGACTATTTACAGAGAAAATATCTCACTAAACCCATCATAAATTCGAATCCAGACCTCCTAGTCACCAGCTAATTCAAACGAGATGAAACGAGCACCCAACAGAGCAGATGTATGGTGTTAGTAACCTGAATTAACACAGGTTGTTCATATTTAATTATTTTTAGTGGAACTACACCTTGCATAGCTCACCCGTTAAAAATAAAATAAGTAATCGCTATATAATAACCAATTTTTATCCTTCGGACTTTAATTAACTTATGATATAAGCTCTTATAGATATTAAAAAAAAACCTTTTTTATATCGATATTTTTTTTTTCTTAAACTGTGAATGATGAAAACATTTTTTATGCTTAATACGCCTTTGATAATAATTGCCAGTGCATTGGACCCTGTGATTATCCTAGATATGACGTAGCAAGTGTCTACTGTGCTACATCAGGAACTGGACCATCTTGCGTGCAAAACTGGAACATGTTTCAAAAACCTAGTAAGTATACTACTATCCTCACTGGAAGGATCTTTTCTACTTTCTCAGAAATAAATATATTACTAACATGAAAATTTATCCTTTGATATTATGATGGGCCTCCGAAACTAAAAACTTGTTTCATACAAATATGTCTGTCTCTATTCTTGTATGTCTGTATGTCTGTTCTTTTGAAACAGCTGAAATGGTTTGATCGATTGGGTTAATACCTAATATTTAGATGTTATATGAATTTTTTATGTTGGTTTTATATATTTTAACTCTAGCCTCAAAATTAAGGTAGCTTACTGATAATTGATTTTTAAATTTTAATTCTTTTTGCAAATGACTAACGATTTTGTTTAAAATGCATATCTATGCAGTATTTTATTTTACAAATTAAACTCTATTCTTGCTTTTTTGAGGGGGAATTCATCTAAGGGTAGTTTACTGATGATTAGAGCTCCGTAAAAATAGTTTTATTTTTAGTTAAATTTCGTTTTTTAAATCTCACTTTTCAGTGTTATTTCGTGTTTATTCAAAATTACATGTTATCTGAGGTGTTTAACTAATATTTACATATTGAGACAATGTATACAAAATTAAAATTTACCATTGAAACCTTATATATATATATATTTGCTTTAAAATTCTTTGTCAAGTTTGTCTGCATATTTCACAATTTGTAACCTAAAGTTAGCTTACACTACAACAAAATACTAATCAAATAACAGCATGGTCCAAATTTCTGCTTAATTTCTTCTTAATGTCTTGTTAATTTAAAGAATTTTTTTGTAAAAGTGCTGCTATTTCGTTTTATAGGAAGATTTCGTGTAACAAGACGATTATTTTTATTTCTCTTTTCAAAAACATTGTAAATCATATCTAAAAAGTATCAAAGGAAATAGTACTTGATTCCATCTTTGTATGGAACTTGTCACTCTATCACGTCTCACCATTTTTACTCTTCCGATGAATAAATTTTGAAAATTTGAAATATTTCAAAAATTCCTCTATCATTTTCGTTCAAAAAAAGTATACGTGGAGTGTTTTACATCATAAATAAGAATGTATGTGTGTGTTTTAAATTACTTAATGTTAGAATTAATAGTGAGTTTTGATAATTTTGTTACAATCTATCATAGAATTTATGAGAGTGTGTGGGAAAGTATTCAATTAGTAAATACCTAGGCACCAAGCCTGGGTTTGATAAATACGAACCAAAATCTGTTGGTTTACTCTAAAGCTAAGTAAATTCATCTACAGAAAATATTTAAATTTACAAGTAGTTTTTAGTTGGATTTTTTTTATATCAACCATTTATTTGAACATTTAATATGTTATTTCTCTCTCGTGTTCATACTAAGAGTTAAAACAAAAAAAAAAAGGATTATAAAAATATAAAAAATATATATTTTAATTTAAATAAAAACACCCACTCAGAAATAGCTTTAAGGGCAGATACAGACAGCATAAGCCATAACTTGGTGTAAGGCGTAAGTCTCTCAATATTCTGGTTTTAGGGGAAGTGGAGGTTGAGGTTAAAATATCGACCGGCTGCTTAAGGAGTGATTTTTTATATTTGATTTATCACTTTGTTTTACCATCCCCTCTCCACGCTAATGCAACTGTATTTCCTTTAGCCCCTACCTAAATTGCATTCCTCGTGCAAAATCTATGGATTAAGCCGTTAAGAGCCCGTCTCACTTTTCATATAACGAGTAAATTTGGAAGGTAATACAGCTTGAACTAGGCATCGCATCGCGGTGTGATTTTCTGTAGTAGTCTATTCGTTAGAAAACATAGGAACTGAAGCCAATGAAATCAATTTGACAAGATTTAAAACAATGAGTCAAAGTTGAAAAATAATTATTTAAAACGAAAAAAGAATAATCACTGGTTCAATTTTGGTTTCTGTCAACTGAAGAATGCAGAACACAGCAATTCAATACCATATTTAGTCCAAGCGTAACACATTACTTAACATACCAGTTAATCGAGGGTGAGATGGAATCTTAAATAGCTATTATGTTAAAACGTATGGATTTGAAATAAATATGACATAGGGCCTTGTTGCACCGAGTTGTATCTTACCCCCAGGGCTCGTGGTTGATCAAGTCCCTGGGCAGTTTTGCCCCCACCTCCCAATCTTCCTGATCCGCAGCATTCCTGAATGAAACCTTTCCATAAATCATGCCCCCTCACCCCGACCCACTACACCCCTCCCTCGCCAGTTCACCCCACTATACATCACACTCGCTGGACCACGCTAGCTCAACATCATCATTAACACAATTATGATATAACAACAACAACAGCAACACGCTTCAAATAACGACACTCGGAGAAAACAACGGTGGTCGTCTTGCATAATTCAGACATAACTGATGGAGAACAAACAGACTCGGCCATTCTCAAAACTTCAAGGTACTTTTTTTTAAGGTTTGGCAAATGAGCTTCATATTAAAACATATTGACTACAGGCGAAAGTCGTTTTACGCACTTCCGTCATCAGCGTTTTCACATGAATTGAGGGTTTTGCTTGTGAGGCTAAATGGCATGAAATAATGGCATAAAATAATGGCATGGCCCCCTTGTCCACAGATAAATGGCAACACGCGGGAATACCAAGCGTCTTGTTTTCGCTCCGAGGGGAAGACAGCTGCCTACACCCTCGCCAGAATCATTAGCATTCAATAACAAGATGAATACTAAAATCATACAAAGTACTGATAGTAAGAACAAATTCTCCATTTAATTACGTTTCATTTCATTTCAGAAGATCTACTTTGGTAGTTTACTTACTCTATGTCATTGGGAACTCAAAATTCATTGCTACACTTACAAATAATGACGCTACCTATTCCTATCTTGAACTAATTCTATCCAGTCCACCTCAGTACACCCGACTCCTATCTTGAGCTAGTTCTATCCACTCCATCTCATTACACCTTATCCCTATCTTGAGCTAGTTATATCCACTCCACCTCATTACACCTTATCCCTATCTTGAGCTAGTTCTATCCTCTCCACCTCATTACACCTTATCCCTATCTTGAGATAGTTCTATCCACTCCATCTCATTACACCCTATCCCTATCTTTAGATAGTTCTATCCACTCCATCTCATTACACCTTATCTCATTCAGGTGCATTCCGACTGGTACGCATTGATTAAATATATATATATATATTTTTTTTGTTTTATAAAAGTATATCTGATTTACGAATGTACAAATAAATTCAAATTTAATACTAACATTGTTATTACTCAGGATTGGGTGCCACTAAATAAATATATTGGATTATAGCTCCACATTGCGTGTTAAAAGAATTCCGTTTGACGCGAATTTGGTATCCACTATGATAATTTTAAACTGATCTGCCGCGTATACCTGGGTCCACCTATATTATATTAAACCATATCTTGTTTTTAATAAATTAATTTGCGAGTGCAGTTATGGGAGAAATAATGATCTGAGCATGGGAATTAAACCCAATAACTTTAGCCAATAATCTACCCGTGAGAAAACGTTGGTAGAAGAATGATTTTAAACTCCGAATAAGTATTTATAATACTACGTTAAAATGACCTTGAAATGGGACTCTAACATCCCAGTATTTGATTTAATAAGATTTTACAATGAACAAATGTAATATTTTACTTAAAGGCCTCACTCTTTTTTTGTAATATGATCATGCGGTCTAAGGAGTCACACTTGAAATAGCCTATAAATTGTTTGCCATGGGGTTTTGATATTTGAATCTCGGCCGATAGTGGTTTTTAACATGACTTGAAATTATTTTTCTTTCCGGTGGTTTATTCCGTTTTCTGTACAAACTAGTGCAACCACATTTACTTTAGAAATCTTCCTAAGCCTTACTCCTATCGGCCTCATGGTATAGTGGTCAGAACTCCTGGCTGCTGACCTAGAGGTCGCGAGTTCAATTCTCGGCTAGTACCGAGGGATTCTTCCCGAATAGGAATAATTCCCACCGGCATTAGGAGGGGCTAGGTTAAGATCTTCATTGGCCCCACCACGTTATACTCACTACCATCATCCTCTCACCTGATCAGGACATGTAAAGTATGTACGATTAGTACTTTCGGGCGTCCTTTAGGCAACGGTACATTAGTACTGGCTAATCTTTCCACTACTGGGCTACGGATGATGGATACGTTAATAAGACCCTTTTGGTGAACTTAATATCTCAGCATCGTGTTTCATTCAGAAAACACGACTCCGAGTACATTTGGTGACGCCGTGGCTGTACGTTTGATGTATGAGAGTCGGGGGAACTTTATTAATATCGTTTGGTTTCCAACTAGGAGAGACATTTTGTCAAACTTCAGACGCAACCTCGTGGATTATATTGATCAACTCTTGGATTGCCAGATCTTGTGTATATAAGCTTGTAGCCAAGTTCACCAGCATCAGAACACTACAGTCAACATAGGAAGATACCCCTTGAAATATATACTATTTTTAATTTTGTGTAAGTCTTCATACAAAGAAGAGTTTATGTATATAGGCCTTTGTTTTTAGATGTGGAATCAAATTTGGTGGTACTGAAAGGAAGTCCAAAGTTTTTCAGCAGAAAAAATATTAACTAAAGCAAAAACAAAAGACCAATACATGAATTTATTAATACAGAAATCAACCTATTTGGACCAAATTCAGTACAATTGGAAGGAGCCCCAAAGGCTAAGTTAACCATCAGAAAGATCCTCATCTAAAAAATAAAATATATATTTGTGTGTATACATGTAATACTTTTATATATATTTGTATACTACCAAATTTTGTCCAAATAGGCTGAGAATTGCACACAATTTTTGTCTTATTTGAAAAATACTTTAGATAATATCTGGGCATGAGATGAGTAAATTTTACACAAATAGATAATTGTGTTCCGTGTGTCTGGTAGGCCCATAATGCAAGTCAAAACTACCCTGATGATGTGGGCTATGATACTGAGTGCAGTACTCTTTGCGCTATCTCAGACCGTCATGGCGGCCAATTACAGGAAACTTCCCTTCAACGGTGGAATGTACGGCAAGAGGGACACAAACTTGGGTGAGTCTCTACTTCATATCCCGTGAGAATACGCTTTTTAATTATTACATAAAACACAATATTATCTATATAACTATAAGAAATATTAAAGAGTCATTAACGACATCATCTAAACCAGTGGCTTTCAAACTGGGGGCCGTGGTGGTGTTGCAAGAGGCTCGCACAAGGGAAAATTATTGTAAAATGTGTAGTCCTAGATTAAACAAAGTTATATAAATATTGTATTATTTTATACCCTTATTTTTATAAAATCGCCGGCTTTTACAAGTTACAAGTTACAAGTTACAAGTTACAAGTAGGTAGTATATTAAGGTCGGTGTTCCGGGTATGCAACTAAAGTTCATCAAGTGGACCACGACTGGGAAAAGTTTGAAAAACATTTATCTAAACTCAAAAGGAGAGGGATGAGGAGGGTAGTTTGGGCCAAAATGCACCCACACTAGTGGAGATAAAGGAAAGTAAGAACCCGATGAAAATGACACGGGTAAAATAATCCCCAGTACACCAAGTTGGGACCTAAGCCCCTGAGTCTTACAGCTTAGACCACTCCGCCAGTGGTGCGGAAAATTATTTATTTGTAAAACTTGTCTTGGACCTTGATTTGAACACTTTATCTTTATCTTAGTGCAACACTGACTGCAGTACCGACTTAACCATCTACAATCCTAGCTTTGTTCAAGATGTACGGTACCTCACACTTATCCAAGACTCTGAATAAATAGTATCTTCCCCATTCAATGACCACATGCTCTAAGGCACTAATCTCGCAATAAACTAGATTGCCAATGATGGGGAAGTCGAGTTTTTCCACTTTTCCTCCCTGCAAATGTTGTTACACTTCCTAAAAATATAACCTTCCTCATACCTAAAACCATTAGAGTAGTTTTTACATAAGCGTATAACTCGAACGGGTAGTAAGACGCACTGCTGAAAAAGTAAGTAGTTCCAACTGCAGTTGGAAGATGGTTAAATCTTGACGCAAAATAAAAATAAATCAATTTACTTTAATATTAAAATATAAATTTTAATCTGTAGCATAACAAATCTTCCGTTTTTCCAAAATTAATTTTTTAAATCGTTGAAAATAATCTTATAGTTTACTATAATATAGTAATACCAGTAAACCCGTGCAAAACTTTAGCCCATCAAACCTTTCTCTCTTCCCCCCTCCCCAATAAATGATTTTGTCTTTTGTTGGGTTGTTAAAATTAAATACTCAGCAAATTGTATACACAAAATAGCAAAGAGAGTTTATTAATGTGAACATATTTACAATTTACAATACCTCTTTTTATACAATATTTGATGTCAGAATGCAATAATCTTGAATTTTTTGTTTGTCATTTTCGCTAATTGGTACAAAAATATTGTTAGATTTACCGACACTTGAAAAGGCTACATAGAGTTGTCAATGAGTAAATACAGTATTTGGGAAGAACAATCTAGCTCTTTGAAGAATCTGTTCCTGAAACTTATTGATGGCCATTGCAAAGGTAACATAAATAATATACAGGTTTTTCTTTTACCTTAAATTTTAAACAATGTGTTTTAACGTAAACTGATTATGCTGGATATATCCTGGAAAGTTCAGTGGTAGAGCAATAGCGTACTAAGCCAGAGGTCCCGGTTTCGATTCCCGTGTCCAGGTGTTATTTTTCCATTTTTAGAATATGATATCTAGATGGCGAATTCCTCTCTAAAATTAATCACAGCTTCGGCTATTTGATTCTGAGTATGCTATGTCAGAAATAAGTTAAAACAAATCCTATCCACTGATACCTTATTCATCGCAGTAGGCTTTGTATTAGTTGAGAAAAAGGGATGTTGACAACAGAAATAATATATAGGATTATTCCAAAAATTGCTTACTAGATATACTATCTAGAATTACTTTATGCGTAGATATACCCTAATGTTTGCAAAGTACATGTTTAGTTCCGACACTGTGTGTTTTTAATACATTGTTTAAAAAACACAATGTATAAAAGACCTTATCTCCAGCCGACCCCTCCACGCCTTGTACTTCTTGATCCACAGATTTTGACGGCACGGGAAAGGCTCTGTCATCCATGTGTGAGATCGCCTTTGAAGCATGCGCAGTGTGGTTTCCACAGCCGGAGGTCAACTAGAGCCACGTCAGCGGTCAGACGACTTACCCAGGTAATAAAGTCCGTAGTCAACTAAGACAACTTACTCAGATAACATCGTCCACAATCTGAGGGCAACCAACTTAGACAACTTACCCAGGAAACGTAATTTGTATTCTTAGAGCAATTCCAATCACACAGCTAGCCTAGATAACATAATCCATTGTCAAAGATTGGCTAATATCCCGTCAGACAACTTATTCTGTAAATGTAGCCTCTAGACGGAGAGCAACTAACATCATTTCAATTAAATAACTAGAGTAGTACGCAACTCATAGAGAATATTGATGGTGATCTACAAAAACCATAACTCAAGAATCATTTATCAACCTAAGGTCCACAAACTAAACCTCATCATCTACAGTAGCCCCATGGCTTCTTTGGTGATAACTGACAGTTCACAGCTGACTTCTGACAGTCAACATTTAGGTATATACCTAAATTTTGACTGTCAGAAGTGACAGCTGCTAAACACATATTTTTTGCAGATCATATGGTTCGGCGTAGGGATACATAATTTGGTCTGGTAGCTTTTCAAAGCCGTCAGCTGTCAGTCAGCACCAAAGAAGCCATGGAGCTACTGTAGTCAGGTGTACACAGGAGGGAACTTATTCATTAACAAGGGTCGTACTAACAGGACATCAATAGTCATATAAGGCTGCATAACGATCCGACACGTAACGATCATTAGAAATAATGTCAAAATTATAACTTTCACAAGTTTTCATTACAGCTATACAAAGTGACAGATGTCAGCTGTTGGCGCAGGGATATATAAGGGACTATTTCTAGTAACTTTTTGAGCTGTTATTCAAGTGAACGCGGGTGGTTAATGTACTTTAACACCACGTACCAAACCATAGTATATTGTTTTTTGAAAAAAATTAAACAGATTCTTTGGCGACATTTCTTCACCCCTCACACGCGAACAAACAAGATAAGAATGCGACAATACGCACCAAATGTTACTCGTGATTCTTTATTTTTACTGTGTTTTGAGGTCCGAACTGTTTCAATATTGGCAACCCTGATTTATATATATCTATAAATCACCGTCGAACTGTAATAACTAATAAAATATTGATATTACCTTGCGAGAGTTGCTATGTACGCATATTCATAGCTTATGTACGATCTACTCGAACCGTAATATCGATAATAATCTTGCGAGAGTCGTTATGTAGTCATATCGACAGGATAGATTATGAAGAAGCCAGCTCAACAATAACGAAATTAACGATTAAAAACAGATTAATTTTATTCGTCAAGCAAAAATGTTCCCTCGTCACAGACGAGCGGATGCAAGGTTGTTAGAATAGAAGGCTGCCCCGATCAGCCGTTGTCGTGGAGCAGGTTGAGCCGGCTGCGTGACGTCACAGAGTGACCGCCCGACTACCTCTCCAGTTATACAACTCAATGTTTCATAGCTTGATTTTAATTTAATTGAAATCACTTAACTATTAAAGCACCTGTATCTACTACATAATATATATCACCACATTAAATTAGCAGCAAATCTCTAAAACCTACAGTATATGAACACATTATAATAATAATAATGAAGCATAATGACGTTTGAAATGTTTAATTTAAAATATTAATTTAATAACATGACACAAACATTTTAAAATATTAGTTACGAGCAGTTGCATAATTACAGTGTGAAATATGATTAACAAGAAAGCACAGTTAACAACATTAAATAACATCTTTCTTTAGCTGCACCCATCCAAGCTATTCATACATTTACATTTATTATAGGTTGGGGATGAAGAAATTAGAATTTAGAGGAAATATATGAGTATTTGTGTGGAGGGGGAGTTGTAAATAATTTAAGATAAAACTCGTCAGTACGCTTTGTGTTTAAACCCCGACCACCCGGTCCTCAATCAAACACCTTAGATGAAACAGAAGCTTTTGTCCGGGTGGCCGGTTGTTCGTGTTATCACATATTACTATAGTGAAAAAAATAACAGAAAGCAGTTTTGCATTTTTAAATATCTATCAAACTAACACACATTTAGATAGTGTATAGTTATTAATAATAAGCCCCATAAGTTATATTAATTATCATCTAAAAATAATTATTAGTTATTATTTATATTTATGTTTTTAGTTTAAATGTTGGTTGTTCGTCTAAAATTGCGAGAAAAATTGTCATCATTTACTGTAATTGGATGTTATATTGTTAACTTCGGACATTATTCCACTACTAGTTTAGAAACTTTTATTGAAATGCGACTTACAAAGTGTTTTTTGGGTACGTGGTCTACGTGACTATGCCCTTTAGACTGATTTTTAGATGATGGTAGGGACTGGGTTGAATTCCGTTCGGGTGTACTGAGCATTTTTTGTTTTTGTTTTCTAAATGGTTTCCCACTTTACCTCCACGAAACTTTGTTTACCTTTCCACAAGATTTTACCTAATTCATCCATACCCTATTAATGTAATTATTAATACCTATGCATATAGCCGAGACGGATAGTGAAATTCAATGAAAAAACAACAAAATACTGATGCCGATGTAGTGTAGTCTATTATGTAATTTTAATTATTATATTATTAGCAAAATAAGTTACAAATGTACTCAAATTTCGCATCAATTCACTATGTAATGGATTGGCTGAAATTTCTGAAAGTAGTTAATTTAATTTATCACTTTCGCATATTTGCTGCGTTTCTTCCGTAGTTCATCTGAGTTTAAATTATGTTTATTTACACCCGTTTGTTTGTTTTGTCCAATTTATAGTTCAGGTATTTCATTATAATAATATATCTCATTTTAATACAATTTCAATCACATATCTAGGGAATAGAAGGGAAATAAGTCGATAGTTTATTGGTTAAAGTTAGCTTTAGTTTGTTTTTTTTGCAAGTCAAGAAATTAAGATTTTAGGTCTCGTTCATAATCTTCCGCGCAAAAATGTTCCGAGCACACTGAACATGAATCCGGATTCCACCTCCCATTCCTCCTACTAAGATGGAATTGTAATTGTAATTTTATTAATTACCAGATTTTTTGGAAAAGAATGTTAGATTATTGATTTCCCATTGGAGTTTATTTTTGTTTTTGGTAGCTATTATTACACAAAGCAACTGTACATCTTTTCCCCGCCATTTTTGTTAACCCTAAAAAGTTATCTATATTAATTAAAAAAACTGTGTAAAAACCAAATATTCAACTATTTACAATATTATTTATATTATTATTCGTATATAAATAAAATATCTAAAACATTCTTCTTTTGAATTTCACTTAATTGGGCAGGAAATCATTAAATAAATTCCAAATGAAGGGAACTATTAACAATACTAATAAGATTAATGACTACACTTGTGCACAGAATTCACTCTTGTTTTTAAACTGAAATTATTTTAACAAAATTGTATCTACATGAATCACTGTGCCAGTCATTTAAATTTACCACTGAGCCCTTGTCGCTAAGCTGTAGTAAGGTCACCGGGTGACGTCACGCAAAGAGGGTTGAAAGGGTGAAAACTACCTGGTGGCAGGTAAAGGGACCGAGCCAATCTTGTATTCTAAGAACCTTGGAGCAGATGACGCTTTTTTCAAGCCCTGATTACTAGTATTATTATCAATGCATATCACATGACTTGACGTATGAATACGTAAAAGAGGGTCTAGTAACTTTTCTATTTGTCAAATGAGGTTATTCCTATTGAAATTGGATGGTAGTGATGTCTTGATTTGAGATGGAACTAGTTCACAGGGTTAGATGCTGCAGCACTGTTTTTGGTTTTTCATCCTCTCTCCAGACCCATGATGGGGCAGTTCATCAAAACGTATTCTTCTCAATCTGTTGTCTCAAGCTACGGATATCCAGAGGACTATATTGTTGCTAGAACATAGTAAACTAATTAAATTACTGGGATCATGTTTTAAATCTGTAACGGTGACCAAGTGGTATAAGCTGCTAGATTCACAATTCACTATACCACCATCGATGTGAAGGTTTGTGCTAGAATCAGAGTCGGATACACTATGGGCACTACACTATCCACATGTAAGTTTCGCCTCTTCATGCACTAATGTGGGTGCATTTCTTCTAAACGACCGTTGTCACCACTACGCTTTAGGCTTAAGTCACTAGTAGTCGTTATGTTAAATGTCCAATAGCACATATGTTCTTGTTTATATAGTTAAAAATAAAATTTGATGATATGGTTTATTTTTATATTGTTAAGTTATTACATTATGTTTGAAAAGGAAGTGTTAGATATATATATTTATTTTTTCGGAGCCATGTGTGCACAGGCAACAAATTGTTAAACACTTTTTTGTCGCTACCTTTCTGGTTATCAGCTGCAAATCAACAAATGAACGACGAAACAGTCATGTCGTTGGTGTGTATGTTCACAGGGAACATATTTGTTGCCAGGAAAAACAAAAGTTCCATGAACTTATATTACATCCATTATCATAATGGACCTAGAAGAAGTAGGTGATATTTTTGCTCTTGTAGCTTGCAACAGAAAATGATGAGGACGTGAACGTCAATTTTAGGTACACCCCCATTTACAGTGAAAGACTTTCACTTGGAAAGTTTTATACAAGTTTTGGGCGTTATAGGAATTATTCTGTTAAGTTTTTTTTGCCTACTATAGAATTACTATTTCCAGTTTTGATGAACTTTTGGGTCTAGTTGGACAAATCAACCTCTCGGCAGGATACCAATAATCAAAGGTCGGCAATGGAAAAATGGTTTGAAAACTAATAACTGATTCCTGTAGATTTTTGGGCAGTGATTTCAGTAAAAATTGTTAAAAAAATTCCATTACGTACCATTTTTGTACAAACTTAAATTTTCTATTTATATATTCACTAATTGACTGAATTAAGCTTCTAAGAAAAATTTCTAATTATATTTCTAGAGCATTTTATTTTTATCCTTCATTTGATCAAGGTGCATTCTTAGATTAAAGATGGTGTTACGCCCTCTCTATTACCTCGTAGTTTAAGGCCACCGTAAACAACATAACGAGTATAGAGGGGCATAAGCTATGTGAAA